>SNQJ01S0029738.1:136113-152644 GCA_010110895.2 Picea sitchensis
TGGTTTTCCCGGTTTGGGTTTCCAGGTGAAAAATCTCTGTGTAATGTTTGTATTTTCCATTGTATCTTTTCTGTTCTTTTCTGAATATCAGTTTGCAGTAGATATTGTACAAGGTTAGAATATACACTTGGGGGATGAACAATGTGTTAATACTTAAAGGACAAAGGGATGCCAATTCAATGTGAAGTGAATAATTTCTCCAGAGTAACTTTTCTCTCAAAGTTGAATTCTTCTCCCTTCTTTTCCATAGCTCAGATCTGTCCCATTTGTAGCCTTCAAGTGGAACTGAAGGGTCACATCAAAATGTTTCCAGTATATGGAAGGACAAGGATCATAGGTCTCGTGATGTGACATGGAAACCCAATACCATTTTTTAATTTTGGGAACAAATCCCAATGTACGCGGGCTGTAGTGGTGCAACCTGTGTATACACATGCTGTAATATAGGCAGGGCACACATATGTGGAAAAATCATGTTTTAGCTCTGGGATTTGCAAAATGGGACTTCAAGTCTCCATAGGGAAATGGAAAAAATCCCTTTGTGCAAGTTTTCATAGGGCGAGGCAAATATTTCTATAACAGGGAATGCCTACCTTAGTGATGATATATTACTGTACTGCATTTCCTTGTTTGTTGGCAGGTTTCTGACCGATGTGTTCCTTGTTCCCTACACACACTCGACAAAGTATTTCAGCTATCACTCTGTTCTAACTTCATACTTTGTAGGGCTTACTATTACACATTATTTTCACCATCCTTATGACCATTAATGATGTACACCTATCCTTTATCTTTAGAAGGATCAATAACCTTAATCCTTGAAGAATAATGAAGACACATTTTCCCAGAGAGATGAAATTATCTTTTCCTTTGTGAAAAACCTTGTAAAGAAAGATCATCACACCTTGCTCAGTGTTAAGGGTGCGATGATCTAGGATCGATGCAGGCTACACCACATTGGCCTGCTATGTTGTCGTAGTTTTCTCAATGTTAAGGGTGCGACGATCGTCCGTACTGTTAGCACTCAAAAACGCACCGACATTTTTGATGGGAAGATGCCTAATATTGTAGGGAAATTTTTGATAGCTTCCCAAGCTCCAAATGAAGATATGAAAGCACCATTGGAAAGTTCAGGATTTTTAGATGTCGATCGACTATTTAAACATGCAAAACGGACTTTTTATGACCGAGAAATTCGATTTTGAAAATCTGCCCACTTTCAACAGCGCAGAAGGCAGAATATTTGACTAGTTAGCTGTGGAAAGTGGCTACTTTCAGCAGCTAAGGAGNAATCTTCTCTTTTTCAATGTGTTCCTCTATAATAACAGGATAATCCTTTGGTAAAACTTTCCCAGACCTTAAGTGGATATTTTGAAGAGGAAGGATTGAGTATGATGGTCCTTCATCAATGTTATACATGGGTTTTTCCACTTTATTATTAGGATTTGAGATTGGTTTGGATGGTAGTTGAGTTGGTCTAGGTGGAGGTTGGTTAGATGGTAGATGGAGTTGTTGTGGTTGGTTTAGTTGTGGTATAGGTTGTGATAGATGAGAATATGAATTTTGTGGTTGAATCTGCTGGAATTGTTGATAAGGAAAAGGTTGGTATGGTTGTTGGTAGGGTTGTTGGTATGGCTGTTGATATGGCTGTTGGTATGGTTGTTGATATGGTTGTTGGTATGGCTATTGGTATGGATGATTTCCTTGAGCATACCCTCTCCAACCTTGAGGAGGTTGGTTTTGGTTCTGCTGAAGAGGCCAAGTTTGCCAAGGCATGGGTGCATTCCATGAATTTTGAATAGGATTTTGAAAATTCTGAGGAAACTGTTGAGAGAATTGAGGAGCAAAAGTTTGAGACATACCTATGAAACGTGGCTGCCAAGGATTTCTTGGTGCTAAGTAATAAAGAGATTCCATTCCTTTTCCTTCTTCTATGTGAGTAGCTTGCAATTCTTTCAATTTTGGACAATCATCAGTGGCATGGTTATTTGTACACAATCCACAATTTGTCTAAAGGACAATCTTTTAATGCATGTTTCTTTCTACACTTAACACAGAAAATGGACAATACTTGATCTTGTTCCTCTTGTTTCTTTTTAGCTTTCAATGTGTCAATTTGTGAACCAAATGTGTTCATGATGTCAGTTTTAAAGTTCTCAAATAGATTCCCTAATTCTGATTTAGTAACACCATTTGATATTGATTTAGTTGCCTTTGTCACAGTTTCTCTTTGTCCTTGTCCTCTTTTAGATTTTCCCCTTGAGTACTTCTTACATAATTCAACAATTTTTGAGAAAGGTAGGTGAGAAATATCCCCTGCCCCCATTAAATTAAGAGCATCCAAATTTTCATCTGAAATCCCCTTCAAAAATATAGTACAGATGACATCCAAAGGAAGATTAGATTGCTTAGATTTGTGCATGTTATAGAGAAATGTTTCTAGATATTCCTCTAAGATTTCATCTTCAATTTGAGACATTTTAAAGATATCTTCTTTAGAGTCTTTGGACTTACAATAGGGCTGATATTTAGCAAGAAATTTCTTTTTCATGTCATCCCAGTATACTATGGTTACTTCTCTCAACCCCATGAACCATTTTAATGCATATCCCTTCAAAGTTGTAGGAAATAAATGAAGTTTTTGAGAATCATTGGTATATCCATATGTTTGACAAACAATATCAAATTCAAACATGAAAGCATCAGGGTATTCAATAGACAAACCAAAGAATTTTGGAAGAATAGAGGGAGGAATATTCTTCATTTTTATGTCATCTCCTAAGAGAGTTGGTGTATCAATGATAGGAAATGCAAATGTAGTATGTTCTTCTTCCTCCTCATCATCATTTCCTCCTCCTTGTGTTTCTTCTCGATGTGATTATCTATCCTATCATTCTTTCCTTCCTCTTTCTTAATCTCTTTTCCTTTCTAATTCCCTTTCCATTCTGTCCCTTTCTTGTCTATCAACTTCTGAGATTGCAAAGAAGTTTTATGTTGTATAATCAAATATTTATGTTGGAAAAAGAGGTTGTCCTATTTGTTCAAAAATAGATTGTTTTTCTTTTTGCTTTCCTACAGAAGATATTTATGATTGTGTTTGTTTCTTCTTTACCTCATGAGACAATAGAATTTGTCTTTCTATGAGAGTTAATCTTTATGCTAAACGTTGTTTTTCTTCTAATTCTTCCAAAATGATTTTTCCAGCAGTTGGTGTAGAAGATTCGTATTTCTCAGTTGTAGATGTTCCTGCTCCTATAGATGTTTGATTAGTTTTTGGGGGGTTTTGTTTCAAAAATCTTCCTTTATCATCCCTACGTTTAGACATAGAAAAACATAACTAAAATTAATTATGTTCTATGTTTTTTTATTTTATTTTTTTAAAAAGAAAAATCTGCCTATGAGTTTTCTAATCCTATCTCCAAATGTACCTCCCTGGCAATGATGCCAAAATGTTAGGCTCCAATATACTGATGTAAATTAGTGTGCAAATGACTGTCAATCCGGTGTTTGTAAGACTTAGAGGCACATCCAAAATATATGGATTTAGAGATAACTTTTATTCTTTTAATGGGAATAAACCAAAACCTATTCTAAGAGATGAATATAGAGGATATGCTAAGCTTCTATTCAAAATTCATTTTCATAGATATCACGACAGCAATCAACAAATTTTTCCTAAAGGGCATTTGATCAACAATAAACATTCAAAGAGACATTCAAAAACTAGCTCAGAGGCTTATCAAAGCTAGAAAGACAAAACTCTTATTCAGGAGATGCATTCATTGTTTCTTTCATTCATTAGCAATATTCACCAATTCTTGTTAAATAAAAAGTATTGAAAGCGTAAATAACTCAAAAAGCATTCATGATCATCGTAATGCTTGAAAGCAAACCACACATTGAATTCTTATTCAAGAAATCATTCACAACATGAGTAAGGCTTTGAAACATTAAGAATATTAATTAACTATGGAATTCATCTAACTACAACAAAGATATGAACAAAAATCATCTACAACAAGATCTGATCTAAAACATGTATCAAAGATTACTTGAAAAGAACATAAAGGAAGAGTGTACTAGTTTGGCAAAGGGGCCCCTCCAATGCTTCACCTGTACACTTGAGTCCTCTCAGCTAAGAAGGAACTTCCAGAATCATTCACATCATCATATCATAGACATTATCAAGAACAAAATGCAGAACTGATCTCAAGATTGCAAATTCAAAGTTTCTTCATTCACCTCAAGGTTGTCATACTAGTCTATGTCTTAGAGTATTTATAAAAGAGTTTTGTAACTAATAATGCTAATAAACCTCCTAAAGATCATGATAAGAGGCATAAAATATGCTGGGAAGGTCGAATACCCCCTTTAGATCCATAAAATATGAACAAATCCCAAGAAAATCTAAAACTGTCCATGATTTTATGCTAAAACGGGGTATTTTCTGCTGAAGTGGCCCTGTTTGACTAGTGTTGAGTGACCACTTGGAAAACTCAAATCTCAAATATGATAGATAATCATCGATCCTTGTACATCAAGGATCATGACCCAAGTCTCAGATTTTTCCCAGCTGTCCTGCAAGTACACGAACCTAGGAGCAATTATGGGATTTAGTCAAATCCTGTAATTTCTGATAAATTTTTAATTTTAATGCCAAAAAATTTGAAAATTCAATGCTTAAGCTAAGGAATGATAAATGTACCTTGCATAAGCTATTTCATGGAAAATATGGAATATTATGAAAGCAAAATGGATGGTTTTGGAGGAAAAAGTATAGTTTATGGTGTGAAAAGAAGCATAAAAATGTACTCAACAATCATATAAGAAAATTTCTTAGAATAATGTAAGAATAACACTCAACAACTGAGCCTTTTTCCCAACTCTAATATTCAATCATAAAACTATGAGAAGTGGTGTAGAAGAATATATAAAAACAAATGGAGAAGATGGAGATTTATTTCTTTTGATTAGAAGATTGATTGTGTATCCATGGTTGTACCTTCTTCTTCCTCTAATAATCCTCCCTCCCCCTTTGACAATACTTAATCTTCCTTTTTTTTATGAAGCCTCCCTTCTCTTTTTAAGGAGACATTTTCTAACTGCTTGAGCAGTTACTGTTTCTCCCTTATAAAAATTCTCGTACAAGTATTTTCTTGGAACATTCCCTTTAATAAATTCCTCATTAATTCCTCATTAATGAACTCACATCAATAATATATGTATGTTGAAAATGGGTACCTCTCATGTTTTAATAAAAAAAATTAATTAAAATCTTGTTTTTTTAAATTTAATTAATTCTCCACTAAAAGAGGACGACTGTAATTTAATTTTATGAAAGTGAAAACCAACTTTTTATCCATGTAAAACACTTATGATGTGCTCTTAATCATATCATATTTACAATGATATAAATTTTCCTAAATATGTCACCTAAATCTCAAGATATGAACTTGTGAAGTTGAGTTGTCATGCAGACCCATTAAAACAAATGAAGCTGACATATATTTTAATTTATGAGAAAATTGTATAAACTTTAAGCACTTGAAACATGTACCACCATATTCTATGCTGAAATGCCTTTCCAATGGTATACATTTTGCGCGATTTTGACACCCAAAGCTAAGGTTATGGCTTTAGCAAGATCAACACTCAGCCACTGTCGATCAAAATTGATGGGAAAATGTGGGCCCTTGGATGAATTTCATGCTTCCCTTCATAAAATTATAATTTTTGGTTTGAAATTATATCGCACATGCATTGAGATATTAGATTCTTTAATATATATAAAACTAATTGTTTGATATACTTAGCAAGAAACAATAGAAAAGAAGGAACTATGGACCTTGGAGGATTCGACCATTGGAAAATTGTTGAATATAATAATAATTTTGTATGCCCATTCAAACACCAATCTTCCCAGTCAGTAATGATGAGTCACCCAACCCACATTTCATCACTTAGTATTCCAACAATCTTCCCATAAGAATATGCCATCTATCATCCAATAAAATCACGCCATGTGTCACTATTTGTATATTGCCACATGTATCCATTAATTAGTTTCCATGTGGAACCATACATTAACTAATGAGATACATCCACACTACCCTAAAAAAAATTATATATATTAAAAAAAACATGTTTTTCAAAATTTAAATCTATATAATTGTCAAAACATTTTCAAAAATTAAATCTATATAATTATCAAAATAATTCTTGATAATTTCATTTTATTGTCAAAAATATCAACACAATGACCATCCAGAAAACTCAACATGACTTCATTAGTTAGGGAATCAATTGACTCTTTTCCCAAATAACAAAAATGTTTGAAGCATCATGAGCCCATGTATCATCCAAAAACTGTTAGAATATGAATAATTACTCCCAAGAAAGTCACATTTACTATGGTAGGTGAGAAGTCATATTGAATAAGTTGTCTATAAACTCTTTAGGAGACTTCCATTCTAGAGGCTTCACATCGAGGAATTTATATGAAGGTCTCTAGACACTCCATAATCTTCCTCCATGTACATAAATACACCTTTTAATTGAATGGAATGCAATTTCTGTTTCAGATGTATCTCTTATCAATATTTTGTGTATGCTTATGTGTTTTCAATTGTAGATGAGTATTGTATATATTTCCCCTATGTATTTCAATCTGGTATTAGAGGATGGAGACAAATCCATGACATAAATGGATTTGGAAGGTCAATGATGATGAATGATTGACACCTCTTCCTAGAAAATATCAATGTCCCTTTTTGTGGCTCTATTTAGTTTGTGAAAGATGGAGGGAACCTCACACACTCATTTATAGTATTTTATTGGGGTTTCTACATTGATCTTATACCCTTTTCACTATGAGATTTCTCGTCACTCTTCTTTTGTTACATAAAATCCAAAAATCATGTTGCTTGTATTGGAATTTTAGGTGTTTGAAGCCATGGAGGTCATTCAAGGTTATTCCATGAAGAAATGTTGTACATGGTAAAATTAAAATATTGCTAGTAGAAATTTTATATGTAAACCTCCAGGGATATTCCACTAGAACAATTCATCACAAAAGATATACTAAAATACTGAAAAATTTACTATTAAAATTAATTTCCATTACATATCTAGAATATTTAGCTACTGATAAAATAGATAAAATCTAGAAAATAGAGAACAATAAAACAAATTGACACAATCCACAAATAAAACAAGATATGACCTTGGAAACCCAATACGGGAGAAAAACGAGCTAGAAGATAAAGTTATTCTACTCTCTTTTCTCTGGTATAGAAATGATGCAAGTACAAATTAAGAGGCACTCTATGTGGAGTTCCCTTTGAACTTAGCCTGAATGAATACCAAATAATCTCTCCTCATTTTTTATGCTCACATAATACCACTCTTATATGTTCTACTCATCTATGTAACAAGATACAATACAAAAGAATGGAACCCTCTTTTCCTCCTAGTGGCCCAGTTTTTAACATAGCTCGATAGCCATATATGAATTGGTTTTTGACTTCCTCAATCATCAATTGTGATAAGGTTTTGGAACTTACAGAATGTTCTTAGAAAAGACAATGTGTGTCTATTCCCACATGTCTAGGTAATGGATGCTAGCATGGGACCCACTTGCACCATGGTGATCAATATGGTAGATCAACTTGTAGGAGGCATACCTTTCTCATATGAAGTCCATACAAAATTATATATTAAGGATTGGATGAGATCATTCTTCCCATAACTCCAACAACAACCAGGTCCAAAGAAGCTTGGGAAATTCTAGATATGGAACACAATGAAAGGGGGAGCAACACCAATAAACATCAAGCTAAGTCACAAATTTTTGTAGTTGTTAATGAAGTGACTGTTGTAAAAAAATAAGTAGAGGAATTCAACATCTCAAAAATAATTGGATTTCTTGAAGAGGATTTTGAAGCATAAGAATATTAAACAACACATGGAGACTACAGTGATCATGAACACTCAAAGAAACATGTTGAAGAATTTGAGAAAGAGAAAGGTTACTATGTATGTGATGCACATGATAAGAACTGTAAATAAAATGAAGTCCACTATGTAGATACACATGTGGATGATTAAATTAAATATGGAGAATGTGAAACGTCCTTCAAAACAACAAAATGTGAGAAGAAATTTATTGAAGACTGGACGAGAATATAGTGAATGTTGAATTTTATGTTGAACTAGAATTTCTTGAGAAATGGCTTGCAAATACCAAGTATGAAAGTGAGTATGGAAAATATATCATAATTGTAGAAGAAGAAGAAACAATGAAGGAAACCATTGAAGATGTTGAAGATCATGAAGCATTGGGAAAGGAAATGAATGAAAATGAAGATTTTCTTTATCTTACAAAGTTTGAAAGAAGTGTTCAATTAGCAGTAGCTGAAGTACAAGAGGAACTAGATGAACACCAAAAATAATATGAAGAAATATTGAATAATACAACCAAAGTAATGTTGAATCTCAGAAAGAAGCAGAGGTATGAAGAATATAAAGTTTGGAGAAAAATAAAGAAAAAAATTGTAAAACATAGGACAAGTTGTAATGACATGAAAAATAAAAGGATGTAAAACAAGTCTTTTGAAATGTGTAATCATAGATGAGACTTAGACTGGTATGACATCACGTTATGAAGTTTTTAATCCCATAGAGGCATTGATGGTTATTGTTAGTATTGTTATCGATCATAATTAAGGGGGAGTGTTAGAATATTAATAATTAGTCCCGAGAATGTTGCATTTACTATGGTATGTAAGAACCCATTTTGGATAATTTTATTGTAAAATATTCAAGAGACTCCCATTCTAGAGGCTTTACATTGAGACAATTCTCCAAAGGACTCTAGACACTCTATAATATTCCTCGATGTATATAAATAAAATTTCTGGTTCAATGGAATGCAATTTGTGTTTGAGTTGTATCTCTTATCAATATTATGAGTATGTTTATGTGTATTCAAATGTATTTTGTGTGTGTTTTTGTGTATTCAGTTATAGTTGAGTATTGTACATGATTCTCCTATATCTTTAAAAAAACAAAAATATCTCCGCATCTTTGAAGTATTAAAATAGACGTGTCATCCAAAAAGTAAAAATACAGGGAGAAAATTGCATATGATCTATGCAGAGATGATGTAATAAGGAAGGAGAAAATTTCTCTCAAATGAGAGGGAACTATTAATAACAAATAAATAATAATTTATATGCATGTTGTAATATACCCAACCCCCATATAGGTCACATCACTACTAAAATGACCCACTAAAAATTTATAATAATAAATATAAATGTAGAAAATAACACATAGCATGAAATACAAGTTCATTCGGTTATCCATGGTCAATAAAAATGTAAATACGGTAGTTAAAATGTGTGTAGTAACAACTAAATAATATAAAACAACATTCAACCATATAAATAGGGATTTAAATACATCATTTTTCTCCCAACAAACAATAATAACCAAATATATATTTTAGAGTAAATTGCGCACTAGCTATATCAACATTATACATGAGTAAACACAACAAACATAACATTTATCTTATAAAATGTGCAACCTGCTACAAAGGATGAATATTCATCCCAAATATATCCTTGATGTTCCATATCTCAACAGTAATACACCCCCTAGTTGGGGATATGAATCCACAAGTGATAGTGGCCCCTAAGGATGGCTAATGTGTCCCTCTCACAGTTAAAACTCACAACTAATTCTATTCCACCATATTTCTTCCCCTCAACTTGCAAAACCAAAGTTATGGAACCCATTTCACTTATCATAGTCCTTGAGGCCTTTCCACTCCCCTTCGGGGCCTCCACCATAGGTTGGAAAGGAATTGTACTTGCGGGGACTTCAGGAATTCTACATCTATAACAAAAATTCGCCCAACAGACAAAATGTGTGCTTCCTTGACAAATTTTGAACAAATCGCTAATAGTAGGAACATTTCATATTTATCAATGAGTTTATATCTCCAAACAACATCGAAACATACTCATAATAGCTTCATTCAATATTCAACACTTAGAAATCGATTATTGGCCAGAAAACGCCATGTAAAAACAACTCTCTATGCAAAAATTTGAATGTGACAAATGTGGTTTCCTACCCATAAACATTTCCTCTCTTTCACCTCATTGATTGAATTGAATTCTTCCCCAATATTATTGTACTCATCCCCCATTCTCTCAATAACTATGGGAAGTGAATCTCACCCCAAACCTCTTACATGAATTCAATGATTGGGCTCCAACACACTCAACAACTGATGGAAGGTTCATGGTAAGGATAATTTAGAAGGAAATAAGAAATGGGTTTTGGTTTCATAGATATGGGTAAACCCTCCCCCTTGGACCCCTTTCCTCTCTTTTGGATACTTAGAACCCAAATAAATGTATGTTGCTATCTACAGTCAGTGATACATTTTATTCATTATATTCAATTTACATCATTTACATATTACATCGCTTCATCTCTCAACCATATACTATATTTTCAATATACATCACATATCTGTTGGACATATACTATATCTACAATATACATTTCGAGTTTCAGGTTTTAAAACAAGGATGTTAAATTTCCCTCCCCATACAAATTGCATTGTCCTTAGTGCACATAACCATACAATTTACACCTTGACATATATAAAAACATTACATAAAAATGACTCATGCAACAATTCCAATGCGAAAATCCCTTTTCCTCTCAACCCACACATCAGTTGGACAGAAAATATCATATCTTTGGCTCCAAGAACTTCAACTACCAAAATGGACTCTTCATTTCCTTATGTATAAATGTACATTCAATTTTATGCAAAATTTTCAAAACTTTGTGGGTATGCTTCCTGCATGGATTCTTCGTGTTCCAATTTAGCGTATTTAGGACCATAACAGGTCCATTGAACCTTTACCAAGAAAATGGATTTGTTCCTAATAACTTTGAATTTTCATTCTAGGATGTGCATTAGTTTCACCTAGAAATCCCCTTTGTGTTCCACCTCGATCACATTCCAATCAATCACATGACTAGGATCATGTACATATTTTTTTAATAAAGACACATGGAACACATTATGAATTCTCATGGATGCAAGTAATGCTAGAATGTATGAAACTAATCCTATGTTTTCTAAGACCTCAAAAGGACTACACTATCTTTCTACCAATTTTGGGTAACTTCCCATTTTCAATGAGCTTCTCTTCGATTTAAGTTTTATAAACACATTCTTTCCCACTTTGATTTCTCTTTTTGTTCTATTTCTATAAGCATATCTCTTCTACTGATATTTTGTAACTTTTAAAGTCTCCCTTATTTTTACCATTTTTTCTTCCATTTCCTTTAAAAACTTTGGTCCAATCACAACTTTTTCTATTGAGGTATCCCAGCTTACTAGTGTGTTGCATTTTAGGCCATATAATGCTTCAAACGAGATTATATTCAATGATTTTGTACACACATTTTTCTTTGGAAGCTCAACTAAATGTCTATAGTTATCCCACTTAGAAGTCTTGTCTATTACATACATTCTCAACATATATTCAATTATCCTATTAATTTCTTTTGTCTATCCATCTGACTCTAGGTGATATGTTGCACTAAAATTAAAATTTGTCTCAAATCCCTTGAACAACTCCTTAAAACAAATTGGAAGTGAACCTGGGATCTCAATGCCACACTATTGCCTTGGGAACAAAATGTACCCTATAAATTTCTCTCATATAAATTTATGCAATATTGGCTTCCTTATGAATTACTTTTACAGGAATGAAATGTGCATCCTTTGTGAGTTTGTCCACCACTACCATGATGGAATCATGTTGCCTTTTTTCGTAGAAAATGTTCTAATCAAATCTAGATTAATAAATTTTCATTTCAATTCAAGAATGGGAATTGTTTGTACCAACCCCGTTGGATGTCTGTTCTCGACATTTATCTTATCACATTCCATGCATCTATCCAAATAATCATTGACATCTTTCTTCATACCAGGACAAAGATATTTTCCTCTTACAACTGTAATAGTTTTGTGATGTCCTTGATGTCTAGCATATGACACATTATGCATCTCCTTTAGAAACAAATTTCTTAATTCCTGAGAATTACGAACAAAAGATCTATTTTGAAATAAGAGGATTCCATGGCCTTCCAGCTTGTAATCCATATATTTTTTTGTATATCATTCTACTATCAGCTTCCTTTAACTTTCACATAATATTGATATCTTGTTACAACCTCGAGAATTATATATTTTAAATCTTTCATGTACATACTAATGGATACAACATGTATTTTATGAACCCTTCTACTGAGTGCATCAAACAACTTGTTCTCTTTTCCCTTTATGTGTTTGATATCAAAGTTATATTCGCTAATAAATTCAATCCATCTAATTTTTCAAGAATTTGGTGTTGTTTGTTGAAATAGATATTTGAGACCACTATTGTCTATCCTTAATTCAATTTTTCTTCCCATGAGGTAATGCTTCCAAATATTTAAGGAATGTACTATGGTTGCTAAATTTAAGTCATATGTGGCATAATTTTTCTCATGCAATTCAATTTTCTAGACTCATAATAAATTGCATGTCTTTGTTGCATAATATCTTTGTCAATCCCTTCCTTGCATGCATCGATGTAGAAAACAAAATCTTCATCTAGATCTGCAACTTTTAAAATAAGTGAATTAGTTAAAAAATACTTTAAGAATTGTAACTTTTCTTCACGTTTTTCATTTCATTAAAACTTTACTCCTTTCTTTTGCAAAGGTGTTATTGGGTGTGAAATTTTGCAGAATCCTGCAATGAATATCATTTACTAACCAGCTAGACTCATAAATGATATGTCCTCCGAAATTTTTGTTGGCGATGGCCAGATCTTGATTTCTTGAATATTTCATGGATCCTCTACCATTCCCTCTTCTTAAACAATCTGACCTAAATAATGGATTTATTTTCGATATACAATGCATTTACTAAATTTGACATACAATTGGAATTCTTTCAACGCTTGTAGCACCATCCTCAAATGTTTCTCATGCTCCTCCTCCATCTTGGAATATATGAGAACATCATCCAATAATACTATAACAAACTTGTCCAAGAAATCTATGAACACTCCATTCACTAGACACATAAATGTAGCAAGTGCATTTGTCAATAAAAAAGGAACCACCACAAATTAATAGTGTCCATACCTTCTCATAAAGGTTGTTTTGCTATAATCATTTTTTTTTATTCTCACTTGATGATATCCTAACCTCAAGTCAATATTGGAGAATATCTTTGTTCCTTTCAGTTGATCAAAGAGATCATCAATCCTTGGAAAAATGACTTTTATTCTTGATTGTAACCTTATTCACTTGTTTGAACTCAATAGATAACCACATAGTTCAATCTTTACTCTTGACAAAAAGAGATGGGGAATCCCAAGGAGAAACACTTGGGCATATGCACCCTTTCTTTAACAATTCTTTTAGATGAATTTGAAAAATATTTATCTCTTACCTGAATATTCTATATGGATTCTTGGATAGTAAGGAACCTCCAGGAATTAAGTCAATAAAGAAGTATATATCCCTCCTCGGTGGAAATCCTAACAACTCCTCAAACATGCCTTCAAACTCCCTCAAGAATGGATAATCTTAAATACAAGGATAGTTATCCTTCATTAGCTCTTCCATATGGGCTGTATAATCTAACACCCTTTTCTAAAACTTATTTTCAGCTATAATTTGAAATATCTCGGAAAAATATAGGAATTGGAATACCTTGCACTGTCCTTGGATTCTCTTCTTCATCAAGACATGTTAAAACCTTGTTATAGTAATCTTAAACAACATGATGATTTTCTAGCCAATCCATTCAAATCAAGCAGTCATAAGAGGAAAGTGATATGATGTTCAAAATTTTCTTAGTGTTAGTTCCATTCATGTTTATAGGGAATTCTTTAACAAGATCATTAATTCTTCTCTTGGTTCCAGTAGCTATTTGAGCTAACCAAGATTTTTCATGCCTAATTTTCTTCAATTTAAACATTTCAATTAGCTTTGAAAATATATAACTATGACAGTCTCTAGAATCAATTAAAATAGTTATGGGTTGATTATTAATCTTACCTTCCACTTCATTCATGTGGGATTGATAATATGTTTGTCTATTGTCCAATGCTGCATAGATTCCTGGAATTATTTTTCCCATGTCATCTATTGTTTCCTCCTTCTTGATTCTATGAAAAATATTCAAATTGTATCTTTGTTATTGGATTAATCGGTAAATGCGGACATAAAATGATCTCCCTAGATCCACCTAGATCTAGAACAGAACAAGACAGGACATGACTCTTTCTCTAAGTTCTAATCATTGAATTTACTATCAAACAAGAGATGAGTGACATACCATTTAAATATCACTTCCTTGTATCTTTTTTGTCCTTGCTCTACTCCGGTGCTCCTGTGATATTGGATCTGCAAGGGAACACAAACCAACCAAAGTGAAAGAAACAATATTATACTCAATGAAAACTTGTGCATGTGATCAAGGAATCATACAATAAAACCAGAATGGTTTTATGGGAAAGAAACATATTACTACATTATATTAAGTAAAAGTGGTAGATACAACCAAAATACTTGATGTTGCAAGGTACCCTTTCAATGGCCCTTTTCTCCAACACACACTTGCTCCAAACTTGCATGAAGAAGATCCACAATGACTTGATGAACCAAAATGAAGCCCTCAAGCATGAATTGAAGTAGAATTCCTCATACAATTCTTAGCCTATTCAACCTTCATTAACCTCAACCTTTTCCATGAGAGATCCCTTTTTATATAGGGGAAAGAGATATGGTTAAAGAGATTAGGATGATCCCACCAAGTTGTTGAAATATTGGTTGTTGTCATTGATGTCAAACCTAGTCATTGGTTTTGGACCGCAAGATTGATGAAGGTATTTGGACATGAAGGAAAATGCACATGAAGATACAACACCCATGGATGGATATTATACATCATTTTGTTTCCAGTGGTATGTGTCACATCATGTGGATCCTCATGTTTGAGGATAAATGAATTTTTGAAGATGACAAAGTGAATTGAGGAAGGAAATACAGGTCTTCCCTGAAGACAACTAAAGAAAAGAATTACAAAATAAGAAAGTTTCAGGTCAGCTCTAATGTTAAAATAAAGTGACATAAATGGTATAAATACATATCATTATACATTAATTTTATATACAAGTCTAATTTCAAAGGAAATCAAAAGTAAAGAAGGTCAGATTTCAAGGGAGGGTGAAGTCTTTTGGTGATGTTTTCTAAGGTATGTTATTTACATGTCATCTTACCATTTTCTCTATAACTTATTTTGTAGAATGTTTCAGATGGTGAAATTGATATGGTATTGACAAGACATATCACGGTTCCTATGGTAAACAATTCATTTCTTTATTATCTACAATTTTGGAGACACACTCTGTGGAAGATAGGGTTTTTGAGTAGTCTTGAAGCTAGTCAATAAATAGGTGTTCCGGGTAAAACAATCATAACGTCTTCATAGAGAATACAAATGAAGTGAGATAAATTTCATTGGAAATATTATAGATTGTAGTTTCTTTTGTGTGATTTTCAGAATCTGATGTTAAATATTGAGCGCAAAGAATTATGTACAATTTCGCTCTCTTGAATAAACCAGAATTGAACAAGGTCTACCATTCTCTCTATAACTTATTTTTGGGGAGGATTTAAGGAGTGAAACTTGAAGAAGTTTCAAAGAATACATTCAATAATATTATCTACATGATCAGAGTATTCGAAGAATTGAAGAATTTCAGAAGTCGAAGAAGTCTCAGGAAGCATTATCAGGCTTTATGTGATGGTTGGTTGATGGTGATGATTTAATGTAAAGTTTTATTATCTCTCATATATTGTTGGGTGGAAGGAAGGGGAAAGGATGGGGATTTCAAAACTCTCTTGATATTGGAGGATTGTATCTTCCTCTTGGAGGTTTATCCCTCCCTTTACATTTGGAACCTGTAGCTACCTTTGGAATTCATTACTTCCCTTGAACAATAACTATTGATTATTTATCAGATATTGTGCATGGTGTATTGTGGTGTATTGGTGTAACTCTTATACTATTGTTCATTTCTCATTGGATATAATTTAATGGTTTAAGTATAGGTTGAAAAAGTTCATAAATTGTACTTGATACTAATTCAATCCCCTCTCAGTATCAATAATTGGTTTCATATCAGGTTGCCTTCAGAACAGTTTAAACCACTGGAAGGAAAATCCTGAGCAGAGATGGATGACCATGAGAACATTTCAAATGGGATTCAAAGATTTGATGGAAGAAATTATGCATATTGGAGTGATAGAGTGAAAACTTACCTAACAACTTTGGGAGTAGACATTTGGTACTCAGTTGTAAATGGCTATGTAATCCCAAATAATGCTCCAACCAATCCAATTGAGAAGAAGCTTATGAGTTGTAATTCAAAAG
>SNQJ01S0029738.1:165303-181058 GCA_010110895.2 Picea sitchensis
TTTACAAGAAGCTTGTGGAAAATCTGGTGTAGGTTTTCTCGCATCAAACAACTAAATCAAGTACTGTGCACAGGACAAATAGGAAGCGTTACTTCATGTCAGTTTGTTATTTGTAATTTAATAGTTAATAAATTCAAGAATTCTCAGTAGTTTAGATAGATATATAGTTCAGATTTACAGTTAGGATTATTATTTTAATTGCTCAGCTTAGATAGTTTTCATTTTATTCCTTTCTGATAAAAATTATGAAAATAAAAAACAATAGTTTCGTTGTCATAATACATTTTACAAATGATTTTGCAAATTTCGATTAAAATTTGTATTCTGTAAATACTGTACATATGTAAATTGAGATTTAATTGTATTGATAAGCTGAATATTTAATAAGTAGAACAATTTCTCTATAACATTAGATAGTAAACTGTATGTATATATTTCAGATTTGTATATAGTTTGTTGTAGTTGCTTTTTCACTTAGATTAGTTTCCTTAGCTTAATTTTTCTTTCATTTTCCTAGGACCTAGATCGGCCAACGGAGCCGCTAAACCCATCGGAGTTGATCATCCCAAACGACTTGGGTTATTTAGACAACCCCGTACCGGATCCACCCCTCCAGTTGACGAGCGTTCGATTTCGCCTATCAACAAGACTTTAGTTTCTTATTTTCGAGTTTCATAATCCGATGTTAAATATGAAGCGCGCGGCATTCTGTACAAGTTTTCTCTCCTGAATAAACCAGAATTGAACAAGGTCTACCATTCTCTCGATAAATTTTCTTTGGGTAGGATTCAAGGATTGAAGCTTGTAGAAGTTCCAGAGAATACATTCAGTAATGTAATCTACAGGATTAGAGTATTCCAAGAATTGAATAATTGCAGAAGTTTAAGAAGTCTCAGGAAGCATTATCAGGTTCTATGTGATGGTTGGTTGATGGTTATGATTTAATGTAAAGTTTTATTATCTCTCATATATTCTTCGGTGGAAGGAAGCAGAAAGGATGGAGAGTTAAACCCTCTCTTCATATTGTAGGATTGTATATTCCTCTTGGAGTTTTATCCTCCCCTTTATGTTTGAAAGATGTAGCTACCTTTGGAAGCCATTACTTCCCTTGAACAATAATTATTGATTATTTCTCATATATTGTGCATGGTGTATTGTGGTGTATTGGTGTAACTCTTATACTATTGTTGATTTCTCATTGGATATAATTGAATGGTTTAAGTATAATTTGAAAAAGGTCGTAAATTGTACTTGATACTAATTCACCCCTGTTGGAGAAATTTCTATTTTCGACACACTAGTTCAGTGGGAGTTAACTGACTAGTTCTATTTTAGACTTTCTATTCTTACCATCACTATTATTCATGCATGCATTTCTAAGGAAAGCTAACTTCTTGATTTCCTATTGATCATGATCTATGTATCAATCATCATCTCATTGGAGTAGTGTGAATATATTTTCTCATTCTTCCATATTGAATCTCTCTTCCTTTCTTGATAAGCTTTGTTTGTACTTTGTTTAGCTAGATCTCATGTGTAGGTTTCCATGAAACACTGACATGGTATTAGAGCTATGCTGCTTGGAGCAAGCCAGAAAAGCCAAAGAATAAGGAAAATTGGGGTTTCGACGAGCTAAATCTGTGGTTGTACATTTCAACATTTATTCCTCACAAAATATTACATTTTTAAAGAAACGGCCCGCGATGAAAGTTAATCGCCCCATTTTGGAAGTGATTTTTCAACCGTTTGGTGAGATTCTTCATTGTTTTCTCAGAAAGGAAGCTAGAAAATATCCTCCCGAAACTGATACGAATCCGTGGTCATACCTTTATACATTCATTGCTCCCAAAATATTACATTTTTTAGGAAATGGCCCTCGTGGAAAGTAAATCAGCCCATTTTGGAAGTGTGTTTTCAACCGTTTGACGAGATTCCTCACCGTTTTCTCAGAACGTAAGTCATGAGATCATCTCTTGAAACTGATATGAATTTTCACTTAAAGTGCCATTTCTGTCGTGATTTCTTAATTTTTCACCAGTAGATTGAGAGTAAATTTTTAGGGGTTCTTAGAAACAGTGGGAGAGATGGATATGACAACTATTATACAGTCAAACTTGGTGGTAATCATCACACCATGCAATTACTTTTATTGCAATACCAAGGCACATTCAAACTCAAAATAAAAGGACTGTATAATTTGACGACGGCGATAGAAACAAAACCTACATCAGCGATTGAGAAGATGAGATGGGTGAACCGTAAGGATGAGACCAAAGGACTACTTCTTGAGTTAATATCCACTGATCTATGGTTTCATGTTTCCACATGAAAGACTCCAAACGAGATCTAGACCACCTTGGAAGGACTCTTTGGAAAGCAAGATGAGATGCAAGGTCATATGCTTGAGGTAGAGTTGAATACCTTAGACCCTAAAAGTTTTGATAATATACAAGATTTTTTTACTAAATTTAAATCTTTTCTATTAATCTTGGGTGAATGTGGTATTGACAAGTCTACACAAGATAAACAACTTATTCTAACAATCTTGGCCAAGCTAGGACCAGAATACACTGTATATGTCTCCAATTTCCATTCTGGCATATGTCCTTTTGGAACAAATTGGAAAATTCCTACGTTGGATAAATTCATTGATTCTCTTACACAAGAGTAGACAAAACTCATACAGATAGACCTCATGAATGATCCCAAATCTCATGCACTCACCATGCATGATAGAAAAGGGTCATACAATAAAAAATTGAAGCAGAAACGAAAGGAGTTATTACATCTAGAGTGAAAGAAGGAGAGATATTCCAAACCCTTCAAGGATTCTTTAGGTTCCAAAGATTCTTCAAATTCCAAAGGGAATACGAAGGGAAAATAATGCACATGTTGCAATAAACCAAATCATGAAGAATCTTCATGCATGAAGAAACAAATTGATCTTATGGCACAGACACTTCAGCAAAACAACCTTGGAAACTTCATTCCAGAGGGAGTCAAGAAGAAGAAGGAAGAAGATCCCACTCCTAAGAAAGTTAATCAACATGCTCTAGTTGCAATTAATTCCTCATTTGATTCATGGATAATATATTTTGGTGCATCCCATCATATGGAAGTGAAAGAGGAAGTTTTCTTTTCTTTGAGTCCATGATCAAGAACCCCTATTCTCATGGGGGATGATACTCCAGTAGCAGTAGCAGGAGAAGGGAAAGTGGAACTCCACAATGGCATTTTTGAGAATGTTTTACATGTTCCAAATCTTTTTATGAATCTTCTTTGAGTTTATCAGATCACTTAGAAAGGTAAAAAGGTTAAATTTACATCAGATTCAGTTTTAGTAATTGACATGCATGACAATTCCATCATTGCAATTGGTGAGGTGGATCACAAGTCAAGGTTGTATAAATTCACTAAGTTTTCTGACGATGACTCTTCTATTCTACTTACATATAAGGATAGTACTTTGCACGCACCTCCATTGCAACATTCATATACTCTTGTTCTTCCATCAGTTTTAGACATCGGAGATAATTCAATACACTCAGATTTTGTACATGGAAATAAGTAGGTAGTAAATCTAGTTAAGAAGCCAGGGTCGAAGCTTCACCAGATTCCCAAGAAGGCACAAACCACACTTTAGGTAGCAAGAAACCTTTCATGGAATCCATTGGATTCGAGGATGACTCGATATCAGCATGAGGATCCTTCTCATTTACTTTCAATTTCAAAACATGCGATGCCCATGGATTGCTATATGGTTCAATATAATGATCCATAGAACTACAATAGGGTTTTGGTAAATCCATTATGGCAAGAAGCCATGCATAAGGAGTATGACTCACTCCTACAAAACCATACTTGGAATATGGTTCCACTTCCACCAGAAAGGAATATTTTCAGGTGCATATGAGTCCACAGTATCAAGAGGTACAAGGATAGACAGGTTTCCAAATGACTTCATCATATCCATAAATATTTCTACATATTCTCAAATAATTTCAGTGAGAAGAAGTTTCAGACTTTGCGGGATCGTCTTGTAATGAAGAAAATAGTTGCATAGCAACTTCCATTTTCTTCTTTTGATACATTGTCTTTCAAGGGGGGGTTTTGTTCCCACGTGGTTTTCCCTCTTTCCTCATTTTTATTCAGTGTTCATTAGTTGCATTGTACATGAGTACCTAAAATGGCCTAGTAGCCGAGACTCATTTTTTACTCCATAGTGATGTTCAAGGGGGGTGTTGGAGAAATTTCTATTTTCGACACACTAGTTCAGTGGGAGTTAACTGACTAGTTCTATTTTTACCATCACTATTATTCATGCATGCATTCCTAAGGAAATCTAACTACTTGATTTATTTTATTAATTATGGAATTTGTTTCCCTATATATGAGTGTATTCCACTCATTCATTGTATCATATTGATCATGATCTATGTATCAATCATCATCCCATTGGAGTACTGTGAATATATTTTCTCATTCTTCCATATTGAATATATCTTCCTTTCTTGAAAATATTTGTTTGTACTTTCTTTAGCTAGATGTCTTGCGTAGGTTTCCATGGAACACTGGAAACCCCCCTCTCAGTATCAACAAAAATCAGAGAAGCAAGTAAAATCCCATCTATTCAGAAGCCACCTCATCTTCTAGAAGATCCTCTACTAGAACTTTCGTGAAGGTCGACCGTTTCTTAGTCTTTTAGAATCGTCGCACCCTAGCTATAGGACATCCTACAGAGACATCGCAAACCAATTTCAGGACAGAGTGCAACGATCAAGCATCACCGCACTCTGACTATAGTGTAGCTTGTGACGATCTTCCTTCATAGGGTTTTTGAGAAGAGAAAGCCAATCACTTTTCTCACGAAGGAAGGATATTTTGGGAACATGAACAGATGCCATAAAAGGATCACTGGGGTGACCAAAATAATGTGTAACAATCTTCGATGAGGAAAATATTTATACATGTGATATCATTTATATACCTAACACTTTATGTGTTGTTTCCTTGGTTTCTTTCACAAGGAATCTGTCACTTTTTTATCACCTTGAGATGAATGCCCTTGATGATATGATTAAGATATATTCATTATCAAAGGTGGTTTCAATCGTTTCTTCCTTTGATCCATATTTATTTTCTTCTTGTTATCCTGGGCCCTTTGGAAAGTTGGCTTTCCTCTATTATGTTCATACAATACTTAGTTTGTCCTATGGATTCTTATAAATTCTTGGGTCGTCAAACTAAATTATATCCTTTTAGAATAATGACAGTCCACTCAGGAACCTCTAAATTTTAACCTTATCATCTCTGATGAAGCTCGCATACCTTTAAATAAGTTCCAATAAATTTTTCTCATATTCATCCATGGTCATGTTCCCAAGTTTGAGTTGAAATAACTCTTGCATCTTATTGTCATAATATTGATTTGAGAAGTATTGTTTCTGAAAATATTTCTTGAAAATTTTCCAAGAATTTATTTTCTCATCAAGGTGCTTAACTTACTTTAGTTGATCCCACCCCATATATGCCTTTCCTTGAAGATTGTAGGATGTAATTTTGGATTTCACATTTGAAGAGGAATTATGTAACTAGAAATATTTCCTCATTCCCAACAATCATGCTTCTACATATTCTCATTTCCTGTTATCTCCATCAAATGATGGTGTCTTGATTTTCATCAGTTCCCCTTGCAAGCTATCTGACCCATGTCTCATTCTATGATTCCTAACAAGAGATATACTTGGGATGATTTCCTACATTGAACATGCATATTTGTTTTGGGTCAAATTCTCTATGGAATGATGATGTTGATTCATTCTAATACTCCCTCATTGTCTAGATCCTCCATGATCATCCCTCCTATCATAAGACCTAGACACTTCCACTTTCCTAGCACTAGCTTCTTTCCTTGAACCTAAATATTTGTTGAGTTGATTCTGCAACATATTCAGGTTTTGTAGTATCTCCTCTTGATTTTTCATGATCCTTCCATTATTGAATCTATAGATATGCACTTCTTTTGTAGGCTTCTCATAGTTACAGGCTCTTTCTTGTATTTTCTCCCACTAGACTCAGTCTTAGAATTTCCCATGGTTACATGAAAACCTATGATTTCTTCTTCATGGATGTAAGGAACTTTTTCATCATCCATATCTCTAGTACTCATATAGGAACTAAGGCTTATATATTTAATTTTGCAATAATGTGCATGCAATACTTTTTGTTAGTATTAATCATATTGTAAAATATTTATTAATTAGATTACAGGTCATTATTCATTTCAAATTATAAATAATATTAATGCACTATTATATAATCTTATTCCTTAAATGAATTCTTCTCAACACCATCTCTCCAAAGGTTGTACTTACGACTCATTCTAAGTTCTTTGTGGAAAGTTACAACATTCACATGCTGCAATTTCTACTTTCTCACTCGTACATAACTACTTTATTAATTTTTAAGAAGATTTTATTGCCCAATTCATAATTATGGGTGGATATATGTATTCTACTCCTAATATATGAAGATTCCAATGACTATGCATTTTCTCAAATATGACCTATGAGATGAAAGTAATGGTCCAGAGAAGTTTAGGTTCTTTTACCCAATTTATCCGTGTATGCTACAAGTGTCTTGTTTCACTCCCAATGCATTTTTACATACCCAAATCCAAAATCTGACTACATGGATATCTTATATGGTTCATAATATTTCCATAGACTACTCATGTTCCCCAAATAGAGTTGTAAGCATGGATTTATGCCATCTAGAAGTAAATTTGTGCCAAAATTTTACCCTTACTATTTTGGTCATAGCTTCCTCATACGAGCTTTGTTTTGAGAAACATTTAGCTCATTGGAAATATCTCCTCGAGTTGTTTTATTTAGTTTATAGAGATAATTATTCCTTCACACACTCTATTTTCATTTGTTTCGATTACCTGAAAACGTCGTTTAGTTCCTCAAATATTTCCTCCCAAGTTTGTGACCTTCAAAATCTGAAAAATTCTTAAAAATTCTATTGTCTTACTACTATAATATCCTTTTTAAATTGAGTTGTCTATTTCAAATCACATGAAATATGAGCCATTGATCTGAGCGCCATCCTCGATTAGTGATTAACGATTTCTTTTTGTGAAATTGAACTTTCCAACTATTCTTCCAGACACATAATCATTGGTTGTCAGCCATCCACTGTTTCACCTCACAAAACCAAATATTCCCCACAAATCTTATTGATCCCAAATCATCGGTGATTTTCCATCGATGAATTCCTTTTGAAAATTTTTCATTAAAAATTCACCAAACCCCGACCATCGACGATCGACGACCCCTTTGCTGATGTGGAAACTATGAGGATGGGACATGACACAAAGAAGTTAAAGTGACATAGCACATCATCCTGAGATGTCAACCAGGATGACATGGCATAGCATGTGGATGATTCCATGGAATGAAACCTGGATGATGAATTCATCATCTTCTTTTCCATTATCGATACTTGACCACTTCTTTTGGAAGAATTAAGGCACTCTACTAAACCTATCGATTGTTGATCATTGACCATGGATGATTGACGATTTCTCTCGAATAAATGAAAACTCTCATCAAATTCCATCTATCCCCAATCATCGACCATTGGTGATCAATAATCCCCTTTGGATGCATGAAATATTTTCCATATTATCTCAATCTTTGACCATCGGTCATCATTGAGTTTTTTTGGTGAACTTTGACACTTAGAAATTTTATCAAAACTTTGTCGATCCCTAACCATCGACCGTCAATGATCATAGACTTCTTTTGGGTAAACCCAACTCGCTGATTTGACCATCAACCATTGGTGAATTCTGCATGAATTATACTGGTGAAATTATAACTCTCTACAAATTTTGTTGATTCAACCATTTGACATCGACAAAATCCTTTAATGAAATGAAACACTTACATGTTTTTTTAATCACAATCAAGGTGAATATGGGCCATCAATCCTTTCAACTTTTGATCACCAAAATTGAATATTGAGCATTGATTTCTTCAACCTTTCAAATGACTTAAACCTTAATTATTTTTTAAAATTTATCAAGGTTAATCTCGGTTGTCAATTTACCAAACTACATGTAACTCTATAATGACCATTAAAATGTGAAATTCTACCATTCCAAGTCGAATTCGTCTCTATAATTTTTCATATTCGTTCCATTAAACTCCTTAAACAATTATAATTCATTTAAACATGAAGATTGACCATTAATTTGGGGATTTGAATCTGATTCTCTCTCGATTTCCCCCCAAATCCACACAAACCAATGTCTACAACAATGAATTTACTCAAATTTTCACTAGTTCTTGGCCCATATGGATCCAGTGTTTAACTAGAAGCTCTGATACGATATTTTAACATACCCACCCCTAGTTGGGTCGCGTCACTACTAAAATGACCCCATAAAAGTTTCTAATAATAAATCTAACTGTGGAAAATAACACACAACATGAAATACAAGTTCATTCAATTGTCCATGCTCAATAAAAATGTAAATACAATAGCTCAATTGTGGAGAGAAATATATAAATAACATACAAACACATTCAACCATAGAAAAATGGATTTAAATTCATCATTCTTCTTCCAACAAGAAATAATAACCAAATATATATTTCAGAGTAAATTGCATAGAACCTATATTAGCATTATACATGAGTAAACACAAGAAATAGAACACTTATATTATAAAATGTGAAACCCATTGTAGAAGACGTATGTTCCTCCCAAACAGAGCCTTTTTGTTCCAGATATCAATAGAAAGAAACCCCTGAGCTATAAATATGAATCCAAAAGAGACGGTGGTACTTAAGGATGACTAATGTCCCCCTCCGTTGAAGGAAAATCTCCCTCCGAACAGGTAGATCTCCTCTTGATAGATAGACTCTTAACTCTTAAGACATAAGATGCTTATCATGGACACCGACTTCCTTTTAGATCTAGATAAACTAATGTGTGAGGAGGAAGGAGAAAATAAGTACCTTTTACTGGTGTTTGTCCCTGCACGGTTCGAGTTTAGCTCCAATCTTACGCTCCTCAATAAGCCCTATAGACAAACAAAAGTACAAACAACTTCTTACTCTACTGAGATTAGCTTGAAATATATCTATCTATTAGAGAAAAATTCATGTGAGATCAACCACAGATTTGAAAGAAACCGGCCAAGCATATTATATTAAAGAGAACAACAACGAAGAATACTTACAACCATAAGTCTGAGTGTAGAAGCTTCGTCAAGCCCTCCTTGTTCGAACCCTTGCTCAAACAGTCAACACACTGAATGTTGATGTTCCGAATGACACCTTCTTCATGATATCATAAGTTAGATGCTTCACAATTCTTTCCCTTCTTTTCACCATGAGAAGGCCTCTTTAAATAGGCTTGGAGAGGCCCAACTACTTGAGATATCTTTGGGGTAATTTGAGGATTTTCCTCCTTTAGTTATGGATTTGCCCTAATATCATGTCTTGAACAAGGATTTGAAACCAACCACCTTCAGATATTGAGGGGATATTTCCCTCAATCTTCTCAACAAACCAAATTTCACCCAGAATAGGCAGCGCTCCTCCAAAAGGACATCAAAGCGTTATAGTGTTCCTTGAAAGAAGAACAGCAAGCGTTGGTGCTCCTAATAGTGGCAGCGCTCCCCATAAAGGGCATCAGGGCATTATAACACTCCCTGATAGTATATGGGGGAGCGCTCTCCTCTGAAACTCATTTTTTAGTGGTTCTTTCAATGGAAAGAGACTTGCACTTCTAGTAGACTGGTTCTTCCTCTTCAAAACTAGTCTTTTAGGTGTCCTAGGTGTCCTTGTCATGTTCTTGGAGGCATGACATAGGAAAGAAGGAAGTATGATGTTAGAAACACTTATAACACTTGCGGTCAAGATGTGACACTTGCGAAACTTGAAATGATGACACTTGTGACACTATCAAAGTGAGTAATTTTGAGGTGTAACAGATTGCCCCCCAAAGTAAGAAGTTTAGAAGACGAGAACTGATAACTGAAATACTTTGCATACTTTCAAAAAAGTGTGTAGGCTCAGAGAACTTGACAGAAGCTACAAACAACCATCAAACGAATATTAAGACATGCTTCAAACCCAAGGCAGGCATACCTATGCTTGAGTGATAGAGACTTTCAAGGTATGGCCACCATAAATACACTTCGGATCCATAATTATATTGACAAAAGGTATAGCCACAAAGGATACAGTGTGGATCTATAATCCTATGACCTGAACTAATCATAGCCACAAAGAATACACAATGGATCTATGAGATGACAAGACATAGCCATGACCAATACAAAGCAGATCTATGTGACAATATATGTGTCATTGTTCAAGAGAAACTCCATCACAACCTGGGAAAAGTACATATCAGAGTGATCACTCAACCTAGGGTATTCTTACCGATCCTGATGTATTATGAATATAACCATGTGAATAGATGTCCTGATGTCGAACATGGAAAAAACCACTTGATTACCAGTCAATGATGTAAACTATTAACAAGCACAAGGTAAATCACCATTGATGTCGATGATTCCCAAGGTACCCTAGTACATTCCAACGAATGTGAATGGATGAGCTAAAGTCGAACATCCCTGGAATAATCCGATCATAGGTCAATGATGTAAACCCACTGTTGAATGTGAGGAGGCTGCCATTAAGCCATGCAGGTCCCAAAGTACTAATTGGTTTCTAAGTATAGTTCCTGGATAATGTGTTGAAGTTGATAGGAATAGACTCGTCGAAAAAGGGCCTTGATGTATCCCCCATCACCAACACGAAAAAAACACAGATATGTAATTAGTGGATCAAAAGAACATGGACTGACACATGTATTGAAACAATATATTTGTGATGGATGACTCTCGAGGCAGATACTTCCCTTGAACACTGAGACACAACAACAGAAACATGACACAGACCAAAACACGATAATGCAATGGATACTATGACTTTCGTCGAGTGACCCAAAGGAGTAAGAAAAACTCAGAGGATTGGTTCAGTGCAGAGGTTCAACAGAGTAATATCTGCATAAAGACAAAGTGCCATGTTCAAGGGCGACTCTAAGAGTTGTTGGTAATGTGCTCAAAAACTGCTTGGCTTTCTCCTTTCAATTTTTTCCCCCATCCAGATAGACGAGTACCTCTTTTTAATTTAACGAGCTCAAGGAGGGTAACACATGCTCGATATAACTCACCTTTGGTAAGTTCCTCTTCCTTTGTTTAACGAACTAGAAGAATTAAGGGTTCGATTCCATATGGTCCCATCGATGTTTGTTTAACGAGTCCAAAGATAGAAAACTCGAAGGTTTTTCATGATTATAGAGTCTGGAAAAACACTTAAAAAAGAACTCTCTTAGTTCCTTTTTCATAAAGTAGTCTAATGAGACCGAAAAAGAGATAAACTATCGCTCAACAGACTTTTTCTTCAAATACTTTAATGAGCGTGAAGAGAAAAAGGTCGCTCGACAATCTTTTCATGTTTAGATAGTCTGAAAAGAACTTAAAGATGACTCCAATGTTGTCCTTTTTCGTAATGTTAGTCTCACGAGGCCGAAAAATAGATAAATTATCACTCGAAAGATGCCCTTTCAAACCTTTTAACGAGTGCGAAAGGAAGCAAGATCACTAGGCAATCTTTTCATGTTTAAAGAGTCTGAAAAGAGCTTAAAGGAGACTCCAGGGGGTTCCTTTTTCATGTATCCATACAGGTCCGAAAAAGAGATAAAAGTTTACCTGGATGCATTCTCATGTATTTACGAGCATGAGAAAGAACAAAGACTAAGCTTGGTATGCCCCCATCTTGAAAGCTAGTGGATTAACTCCAGAATGATCATCAAAGGTTGGAGACATGCTCTCCAAGCTTCGATTCATTCACCGAATTTGAGGTTGTCACCAATTTCTCTAGTACTAGATGAGAAAAAGGAGAAGGGTGGATGAAAAGAAGCTTCAAGAGAGGTGATCGTTTCATTTTTGAATGATCTTGACATAGGAAAATAACTATGCTTAGGGTTTCGGGTTCGATCCCGGATCATTGTTTCATTATTTAACAAGCTTGCTACAGAGAGAAAAACTATGCTCAAGGCCTCTGCTTCATTTTTTAATGATATTTCCACAGAGAAGAGAAACTATGCTCGTAACTTCTTCTTGATCATGGCTTCCAAGAGGATAATGCTCTGGAAGGACACCATGTCAAGGGAAAAAACTCGGTCATGGCTTCCAAGAGATCTTCATTGGATGGAAGATAATCACTCTAGAAGGAACATATGTCGAGGGCCACAACAGGGGTAAGGAGATCAGGCTCCAATAGCCCTACCGAAGAAATCACCATGTGAACTACCAGATCCAAATCATCGGAAGTTGGAGGCATAGGAGACGATAGAAAATCGTCGTCAAGAGGGGAGATAGACTATATATCTTCCCAAATGTCTTCACGAGGGGGAATAAAATAGGATCGATAATGGTTATCATCCCAAGGTAGCTTGTCAATGCGCAACATTTCCATGATAGATTCATCTGAGGGAAAAATTGGGGAAATGTGATCAATCGCAGACGACAAGGAACGCGACCCTGATGGCATCAAGGAAATGTCAGGTGCCAATAGATGTTGATCATCCGATGAGGGAGAAACAGATTGGATAGAAATGTATGATGTTTCAACTGGACTAAGTGGCACGGTGTCACCTAGTACATCAAATTCCAACGGACTAGGTACAATCCAAGGGTCAAATGATTCCAAAGATTGATAATCTGCGGTTGAAATCATATCGATAGTGGCAATATGATATGTAGTCGGTGGAAGTGGTGTAGGGAAGGTACAAATGAGGCTAGTATATTTTATTAAGCCAACAACAATGATTTTATATGTGATCTTGTGGTCTCCCAATAAAGGAATATTGTTGGTAGCAGGAACGCGAGCATCGGTTGTGAAGAAATCCAACTGATCAACAATGACAATTTTGTCCTGATGAGGAAATTGTACACATCAAAAGACCGACGAGGCAACGACAGTCATAGCATAAAATCAACTTCTTCCAAGTAACAAGTTGTAATCGAGGGGAGGATCGACCACCTCGACATCAACAGTAACAGTTTTTCCAACCAATCGGATGGGCAGGGACTGTAAAAGCACATGGGGATGAAAACCTCGCCCATCGAAGGCATGTATCATCATTGGGGATTTTTTGAGTGCTGGTGATTTTAAACCATTCCAACATGCTAAACACATGACACAAGTCGAGGCTCCCTCATCCAAAATAGTTCAGTGGATTTGTTGATTGTGAACAACAACATCAACTTGGAAATCAAGTTGGTGGGAGAGACGAGATGCATAATTGTCCAGGTTAAACATGATATCAATGGATGAATCAGGATCAACAACACCAATAGCAGCCAAAATAATTCTACGTTGATTGGGGCAGTGTTGTAGAACTTCTAACGCAGACATAGCACATGGTGCTTGAGCCAAATCTTCAACAATGTTGTAGTTCTAGGTAGCACGTGAAATAGGATTAAAGGTAGCTTTACGTATAGTGCTCTTGGGAGGATGTAAGATAGAGTCGAATAGGGGTTTCTCAATCTAAAGTGTTCCATATGGAGGATTAGCCGATGGAAGACTAACAGAGGATGGTGATGGATAAGGTAAAATACCGGTACTGTTAATGTCTTTTCCTTTATCAGGGTTACCTGGTGTGTCGTATGTCTTAGATCAAGTGGTCAAATTAATCCCATTAAACATATAAATATGTGCACTCGACGAGGCCTCATCATTAGGATGGCTAGAACTGCCTCCAGGAGAGGGGGTTTGAGCAACCATGGATTGTTGCTATGGAAAAGGCTGAGTAAGCACAACGGGTTGTGACTTTCCTTGGAAAAATTTGGCCACTTCATTGTGAAGTGGACAGTCTCGAGTGTAGTGATCATAACCACAAATGATACACAAGAATTTCAGTTTCCATTGAGGTTGCGTTTCACTAGCAGGTGTTTGAGCTTGATTTTTTGGTTGTTCATTGTTATTTTTTGATTTATTCTTTGTCTTCTTCTTACCTCCATATTGTTGTGAAGGGGTAGATTGAACTGCATTCACCTCAGAGATCTGAGTTTGGGGGGAGGTAGAGGAGAGTGTGTGTGATTGGGAAGTAGATTGAGTTTTGATGGAACCGATAACACCATCCGCATGAGATGAGGATGATGGATTTGATGGATTGGTATTAGCTCGAGAAACATTTGGAAGAAAATCATAAAAAGTACCAGATTATGAATAAACCAAATCTAAGTACTGAGCCTGAGCAATGGCTTGTTCCTCTATGACCGTGCCACCCATAGCGACATCGTGAGCGATCAGGGGTAACAATGATTTAGTAAACCATTCCGCCAATAATATGTCAGGAATGATTGCCTTGATCATCCTTCATCGTCGCCTCCACTCATGAATATGGTCAAAGATATGAACAGATTCAGTTTGACAAAGAGAGGTCAAGAGTTTAGAACCCGTCTCTTAGCGAATACGTAGTTGAAAATGTGTGAGGAAAGACATGGCAAGGGAATTGAAATTATCAAAAGAAGCACATGGTAGTTCAATATACCACTTTACTGCCGAGCCGATAAGTGTTCACTGGAAAAGATGAAAACGTACAGATTCATCCATGAGGGAGTTTGATGAACACCACAAATGGAAATTCATCACATGGTTGTTTGAATCTTCACCACATTTTTTGTCAAATTTCAGAATATCATAAGGAAGTTTAGATGGAATGACTTTCCAAATTGGTGAATGAAAAATAGGATCATTAGTTAACCGAGACAAGTCTGGGAGATCCAGATTCGCAAGGAAAGGTAGCTATCGGTTAATTTGCGAATGATACTGGTGGAACATACAAACACTAGTAGGACCATAAACTGGGTTAGGTGGATAGTTGTAACCAGTAGATCCTCCTACATATGGTTGTTGCTAGCCAGGATAAGAAGGATTCAATGATGGATGAGAAACATTTTCATAACCCGATGGATTTTGAGCATTATAGACTGGGTGATTTTCTTGCCCATGAGGAGGATAAATGTTTTTCCCTTAAGAATGGTAAGGACTAGATCCCAGAGCTAGATACACATTAGACCCATGAGGAGGATAAGTCTATGGTCTCGGAGAACTCCAGGTGATGTTTGGGATGCCACCTGGATAAGATTGTCCGTAAGATGTTCCGGAAGGAACATGATTTGATACTCCTCCTAGTGGGTTATTATACGAGTGCCCCCCAATGTGGGGTTGAATAAAAGTGCCTTCTGAAGATACTCCCCAGGATTGTGAAGGGTTTCCAGCAAATAAAGGCTGCCCCCCTACCAGCGGTGGATTAATGACCAGGGTATGACTGGAAAACAAAGGTTACCCTCCAGGAGGAGCATGAAAAGGGGTTTTTCCCCCAGGAGGGGTAGGCCCACCATATAATGGTAGTCTTCCAGGAGGGAAAGGTTCATTAGATGGTGGTTTCCCTCTAGCCAGTTGTGTTTGTCTAGCAGGGGTCTACATTCTTGGCTGAAAATATGTCCCAACAGGATCGTGTGGAACATGCGGAGCTGTAGAGTAAAAGCTTGTAGAAATGGGGGTAGAGATTGAAGTGCCTTGGAGATGAGTAGAGGCGATGATTCCAACATTAGGATGAACGTGTGCTGGCGTAACAATAGGGTTAATTACCTGATC
>SNQJ01S0029738.1:181512-204301 GCA_010110895.2 Picea sitchensis
GTCATGTTGTACAAGTTGGGTCTTCTGAACAGACCAGAATTGAATAAAGTTTTATTATCTCTCATATATTCTTGGGTGGAAGGAAGGGGCAAGGATAGAGAGTTCAAATATCTCTTGATATTGGAGGATTGTATATTCCTCTTGGAGGTTTTTCCCTCCCTTTACATTTGGAATCTGTAGCTACCTTTGGAAGTCATTACTTCCCTTGAACAAAAACTCTTGATTATTTCTCATATATTGTGCATGGTGTATTGTGGTGTATTGGTGTAACTCTTAAACTATTTTTCATTTCTCATTGGATATAATTGAATGGTTTAAGTATAAGTTGAAAAAGGTTTTTAAATTGTACTAGATACTGATTCACCCCCCTCTCAGTATCAACAGCCGAAAGGATTCGAAATGTTCATAGAGATTGCATCCCGATGAAGTCCTCCATACAAAATGAGAAGGTGTGGGATTGGTATTTACTATGGTGCTAGGATGAACAGGAGTCCTATATTCATCACCAAAGATTGGTTCTGTGGATCCCATATATGTTTCGGTAAAATTCCTCTCTAGTAATCATGGGACCTCTTCATCTATAATGTTCCCAAGGGAGTCTAAATGAACCAAAAGTGGTTCAAGAGGGGTTACCGACACATATGTGGTGGGATTTTCAACCGTAACCAAAGTCCCTTCTGATTTATCTAACGGAGGAGAAATAACACTACCAGTGCCGAATTAATTTTCTACCTCTCTACGGTAGTTGTCTTCTGGAGGGTTAGGAGGTAAGGGTTGATAGCCTTCCGGAGGCAGCCCTTTCATCCTATGTGATCAATGAATACCTTTATTGTCTACAGGCTCAATTGTGGAGAATAACAGAACGCACTGAAAATCTACGGTCAACTAACAAAAAGTAATAGCATACACTAATCAAATCTAGGAATCAAACAAGAAAACAAAACTTCTCTCTCTGATCGTACTAGTTGGTGATGAAATCGAATGTCGCATGATCAAGTCGAGAAGGGGATAGGATATGGTGGAATAGTTACAATGGTGACCTTCTTAGTGGACTTTCACCTTGGTGTAGTCTTCCACGTAGTAATTGTGGATTTACCCTACAAGGATTTCGAGTCAGTTTGACCAATGTCTATTCTAGGTACAATGAGACTTCCATTCATTGTCACCTTGTGTAAGTACCTAAAGATTATGGCAACTAAAGACACCAATTCATAGTGAGTCCCTGGGTGGGTATAGTCAACAGTCTGATCCAAAACATATGGGCAGGATAACAAGTCTGAAATCAACCCGAGAGGCTCCCACACATAATTGTGGGTATACCTTCAAGTGACCCCCAATATATGATCCGACCACTACAAATAGTTGAACCACAGAGGGATAATCTCTGTAATTCTCCTGAATGTGACCTCGTGCGTAACCCCTGTGTGAGAGGGGGATCCCATAAAACCAATACGACAATTGGATTTGAATCTCCCTAGCTCAGGATGCTAATGTTTGTTGTGAAAAATTTGGAGAGTTGTACTCACAGCCTAATCCAAAGTGCTAACCCTAGTCTACTATTGGTGGAAGATCCTAAAAAAAAAAAATGTTCTAGATAATTTTTAATTAGCATTCATTTTACAATTGTTCTTTACTCAAAGGGTGTATGAAAGTGAAACTGATGGAATGATAACTCAATTCGAAAAAAAGATGCATAAAAGATGATAAGCAATCGTTTCTTTTCAATGAACGCCTATTTAAGGGAAAGAGAAAGAGTCGCTTTCACTATCAAACACTAATATGGAATGCCATCAATCAATTGGTTCTTAATCGAATCTAATGCAATGCTAAAACATTTCAAAAATGCCTTCTAATATGCAAACCAATAACTAATATGTATCTTTGTCGTTTGTATGTGAATGATGATTAATTCAATGAAAAAAATTCTCCTGCCGACTACCCTTTCAGATCAAGGAGATTCAGACAAGCATAAGCAAGTTTCACACAAACAACACACCCTCTTGCTATGATTGAAACAAGAAGAAAAGAGAAAACAAAAGATAACAAATAAAATCAAACAATTCACACAAAAGAGAGATGTTTAAGAACAATGACCTCAAAAAACCAAATGAGATGATTCACAGATTTCTGATGCCCTTCACCAGAGTTCCCGCTCTGTTGGATAAGAGAGAAGAAAGCAGTGGATTGATTCCAAGTTCTCAACAGTAGAAAAAATCGAAAAAAGGAAGAACACCACAAAATCTGAACAACAAAGTGCTTATTTCTCAGAAGGATGGGTGTCAAAGATCAATATGAAGAAGCATTGAAGTACAAAGAAGATGAGCAAAGGAAAAACAAAGATTGGATTTCAGAAAATACAATTCTGGAAAGGTTTTTTTGCAAAGAAATGCTGGCGCTCTCATGTAAGGGGCACCAGAGCATTATAAATCTCTGTCTAAGACCTTCATGGAGTGTTGGCACTCTGATAACAAGTTAGGGGAGCGTTGGTGTCCTAAAACCCAAAACATTGTCCAAAAACCCAAAAACTCAGTTGAACTTTGGCATTCAAAGTGTATGTGATGGAATAAGGGTTCAATAAACATATGAAATCAAACATACAGGGTGAAAAAGGTCTAAAAAAACAAAGGGTAAGACAAGGTATGTGAAGAAAACCGAAACTGAAAGTTTCAATTCAGTCCCCGGTGGAGACGTCAATTTTTGTTGAAGGAAAATCTCCCTGCGGATAGGTAGATCTCCTCTTGAGATCTAGACTCTTAACTCTTAAGACAGAAGATGCTTATCATGGACATTGAATTCCTTTTATATCTATATAAACTAATGTTTGATGAGGAAGGAGAAAATAAGTACCTTTTACCGATGTTTGTCCCTGCATGGTCCGAGTTGAGCTCCAATCTTACGCTCCTCGATAAGCCCTATAGACAAACAAAAGTACAAACAACTTCCTAATATACTGAGATTAGTTCGAAATAGATCTATCTATTAGAGACAAATTCATGTGAGATCAAACACAGATTTGAAAGAAACAGACCAAGCATATTATATTAAAGAGAACAACAACGAAGAATACTTACAACCACAGATGTGAGTGTAGCAGCTTCGTCAAGCCCTCATTATCCGAACCCTTTCTCAAACATTCCACACACCATATGTTGATGTTCTGAATGACACCTTCTTCATGAGATCATAAGTTAGATGCTTCACAATTCTTTCCCTTCCTCTCACCATGAGAAGGCCTGTTTAAATAGGCTTGGAGAGGCCCAACCACTTGAGATATCTTTGGGGTAAGTTGAGGGTTTTCCTCCTTTAGTTTTGGATCTACCCTAAGATCATGGATGGACTGAGGATTTGAAACCAACCACCTTCAGATATTGAGGGGATCTTTCCCTCAATCTTCTCAACAAACCAAATTTCTCTCGGAATAGGTAGCGCTCCTCCAAAAAGGACATCAGAGCATTATAACGCTCCTTGAAAGATGATCAACAAGCTCTGGCACTCCTAATAGTGGTAGTTCTCCCCATAAAGGGCATCAGGGAATTATAACACTCCCTGACAGTATATGGGGGAGCACTCTCCTCTGAAACTCATTTTTTAGTTGTTCTTTCAATGGCAAGAGACTTGAACTTCTATTAGACTGATTCTTCCTCTTCAAAACTAGTCTTTGAGGTGTCCTAGTTGTCCCTGTCATGTTGTTGGAGGCATGACATAGGAAAGAAGGCAGTATGATGTTAGAAACACTTATAACACTTGCGGTCAAGATGCGACACTTGCGACACTTGAAATGATGACACTTGCGACACTATCAAAGTGAGTAATTTTGAGGTGTAACACGCTCTCACAGTCAAAACATACAACTAATTCCAATCCAACAACTTTCTTACCCTCAAGCACAACCTAAGGGATGGAATATCCCTTCAATTCTCATTGTCTCTTATATTTTTCCACTTCTCTCTAGGGATGCCAACACAGGTTCGATAGGATTTCTACTTGGTGGGATTTCAGAAATTCTATAGCTACAACAAAAATTCTCCCAATAGTCAAAACATGTGATTCCTTGACGAATTTTGAACAAGTATATAATCCTAGGAACACAACTTCTTTATACACTAGTTTACAATTCAAAATAGTATCCAAACATGCCGAAAATAGCCACCTTAAAGATCCAACAGTCATAACTCCATTGCTGGCTAGAAAACTCCATGTAAAAGAAACTCCCTATCAAAAAATTCGAATGTGAAAAATATGGTATTTTACATATTACATCGCTTCAGATCTCGGTCATATACTATATTTACAATATACATCACTTGTCTTTTTAACATATACTACATATACAATATAAATTGCTACTTTAGGGTTCAAAAACGAGGATGTTACACACAATAACATGTATCATGGGATAAATAATTTTGCATCAAGTTTGACGATCTTAGATGCAATGTGCGATTGAATGCTTAAGGCCCACAATATTTTATTGGAGCACCAAAATGTTGAATTTCATGAAGATAAAGTTAACATATTGCAAGTTGCGACAGAAAAAAAACTTTAGGTTTGGTAGAATTATCTTTTCCTTCTTCTTTGAGAGGGTACCAAGTCTGAGTCTAAGGACATTTGTGAGACCACATCAACCACCATGACCGACATTGATATGATGGACCTAGTTATTTGCACACCTTGCAGGGGAAACATTGTTAAATATGTTTCATGATGAATTCTTTGATTGGTGGGCATGAAAAATACCCATAATCAAGGACTATCCATATGTTTGGATCGACTTTTCCTGATATCAATACATGATTGTACCTCCTGATGCAACGCTTGGAGACATTGGTGATTTTATGGATTTATTTATATATTTTTTTAATTTTTAGATTAGATTTAACTTATTAAAAGGAAAAGTAACCTATCGTTTTGGTGAGATCTATATTACTAAAGCATGTTCCTTAGATGTGTAGATAGAGCACCAGTGAGACTAGCTGACTTTTGAGACACAGGTGTCGGGGATGAAGAGAAGCAGAGTCCAGTGATGATGCAGTGAAGAAATTGTGGACCATGGGGAGGAATATGGAGGCCCTTACATGCTCTGTCCCTATGGCCATCATATATGATCTTCGATTGGGGATGGAATGCCAAGTTGTTGGTGTACCCCAAACATGGGTCCTCCTTTTTGTGTGTTTAACAAACGCTGTAGTTTTTTATGATAGGTCTCACCGACCTTAGGCCTAGACATTTTATGTGCCAAGGGATCCATATTTTACTCATAAACATTTGGGGCTAGTATCCTAGTTTTTGTACTATGGACATCTTTATCAATATATATATATATATATGCATTATTCTAATTTACTTGCAGATAATGAATATTTACATATGTCAAGGTTGTGTTCTTCTGTTTAATGATGAGACAAACACCAATATATAATGTAATTAGCATATGCATCACTTACTAGATTAGAATTCCTAGGAACATGTATATATGTAATGAAATCAAAATATCTTTCCAAGAGACGTACTCTAAGGAAGCGACGTATTAAGACTAAATCGTGGATACAGTAAAAAATATTCAATTCTAACACAACCAAATGATAGTATAAATAGACATGAAGGGATCAAATTCCACATGAAAGAGAGTATCGAAAAAAATTGATAATGACATTGTACTCGGATACATTATTAGTAGTTTCTCCGAGATAAACACCCCTAGTGGATACTAGCTGGTTAGTGGGATAATAAATCCCCCAAGAAGAAGAAGTGAGGTTTCTATTGTGGCGACTGGAACCATTTGTGAATAATACATAAATTGAAGACTACCTTGGCATCTACCACATAATAGAAGAACAACAATCAACAATATAGAAAAATAAAGGACAACTACACAAACTATATACAACATTAAAAAATAATTACAAGAGAACTAGTACTCGAGCCACGAGGCTCAAGCATCATACTTTTTGAGGTAGAGCCTATTTCTAGGCTCTGGAAGCATATTTGCCTCAAAATCAACTAATTTGTAGACCCATTTTTCCAACACACATATTACGATATTTAGACAACACCTCATAGGGTTGATTTTTCCTGCTCCTAAGGCATTATTTTCCTTGTCATAGACCAAAACAAGGTCACCTTCGGAGAACACCCTAGGATGAAAAACAATTTCATATTGCAACTTCACACATTTATTATGTGCCTCATTTGCTAAAGTGTCATCTCGATGTTGTTGATTGAGATGTTCCACGTAAAATATGCTCACTTCAAGATGAGTCATGTTATGGAGGAGCTCAACAACAATTTTCAGTGAAGGGATTTCACATTCAGTCCGTAAAAATACTTCTACTTCATGAACTAGTTGAAAAGGAGAGAAGCCTATTGGAGTTTTGACAGAGATACAATAGCCCCACAATTTCAGATATAATATTAAATGCCAATTTTATCTAGTTGAGTTGAAAATTATCCATTAAATGGCTTTCAAGGATTTGTGAATAGCTTTGACCTGACCATTAGTGTGAGGATAATAAGAAGACAAATTATCCTACCTGAAACCCAGTTTTGATGCTAATTTGGACATCATGCGATTTTGGAAGTGACTACCATGGTTAGTGACAATCTCTTTTGAAACCCAGAACCTAGATATGAATTGATTGAAAACAAAAGGTGTTGTGATTTCCGCATCTTTACCGAATGTCCGGATGGATTCTTCCCACTTTGTAAAGTAGTCAAATGACACTATGATGTATCGATGCCCCTTAGATGAAACAGGATGGGATGTCATAAAATATACCCTTGTTGGCCCTTGACCATGTTTTGGGAGATCCTTGGTCAATTTTKATGTATTTTGGGACTTCGACATCCTGTCAAAGTAGGAGCGCAAGATGAAGCAGAGATCACGGGATCTCGACCCCTCTTTTGGTCCTTTTTGGGATTTGGGATTATGTAATGGGTATGGGATGTCGGCCCATGATTTTACCCATRKTTAGGCCTAGTTTGTATGTATAAATAGATGTTAAAGAAATGTAGTGAGTATGAATGGATAAGTGCTAGATCTATGTGATTGAAGGGTTGTAAGTTCTCTGTGCATACTATGTGAGACTTGCAGAGCTACGTGAAAGTAATTGTAAGAAGGCTTGGTGCTTTACCCTAGCTCTAAGAAGGAGGATCTGGAAGAGTGTGCACAAATCTCCTATCTTCTGCAGAGTAGGATTTTGATGTTATGTGCCTATAAGAATCTTGACAAAGATAATAACGAAGAAGAGTTGGTGGACGCAGCCCCAAGGTGGGGGTGAACCACGTATATTATGTGTTGCTCTACTTTGTGCAATGTGTTGATGTGTTTATGTCTTTACTTCCTAAGTGCTTTGAAATAGATAGATATTTTTTTTTATGATTTGTGCTAATGATGTATATGGATGTTAGATATGACCTATGTGAATGTGCTTAGTGCTTGAATCTGCTAGATCTAATCTATCTCTCTATGATAAGTTCTTAGATACATCAGATATGAATGAATGATGTGATTCTCTATTTTATTTTCAGAGTAGATAGTGGTTAAATATTGATGAAATTTCAGTGCTAAGTGCTCTGCTAAGTATTAAAATCACAGATCTATGTCCTAGCTAAGGTTGCAGACACTTGATTCATGCGACCACCCCTGCCTCTACCTCAGGTGAGACTTCATATGCTTCACATGTGTTGTTGAAAGGTCTGGTAGCTATGGTTTTGTTGGTGCTTTATTGTAGCGTTGAACCTTGGGTCAACCCATGTTCCAACAAATGGTTTTGTTGCCAGGACTGAAACTATGATTGTTGGGAACTGAGGAAGAAGAAGCTTTGTGAAAAGATCCGACCTGAAACTATGCTTGCTAGGAACTAAGGAAGAAGAAGCTTTGTGCAAAGATCCATCCTAAAACTATGAAATCTTCGTACGTATATCTATTTCTATAGTGCGCAACATTCTACTTGACCTATGAAGCTCTGTGCCATGAAAAGAGGTCAGATTTGAAGAAAAGAGGTAAGATCTTCAATCTCCGTGCCATGATAAAGGTAAGAATAGTGAAAAGTTCTAGATCTGAAATCTTTGTGCTCTGTAGAAGTAAGATAAGTGGAAATTTTGTTTCAACAGTATGGATCTAGGCATATTTGCTATATTTTGTCCTATATTGAAAACTAGGGTACTAATAGATGAAAGAAGGTTTGACATGTGTAGATCTGATAAGAATAGTGAAAGATATGTTATACCTATGTATAGAAAGAATGTTTGGACTAACCAATGGATGTAGGATCCTAGAAAGAAATTTTTGCAGGTTAGCTACTATGACCATAGCGCACAATATAGAAAGAGTTGGGAATCAATTAAAATAAAAAGAGGATTAACCCTCTGTTACAATTGCATAAAACCGAGAAATCTTGTTAACGAATGCCCTGGGAGAAGACTTAGTTGTCTTTGTTGCAAGGCTATGGACCATGAAGTATTGGATTGCCCTAGAATGATTCCTAAGATTAAATAAATGAACATGAGACAAGAAAACCCTAAGGCAAATCCATAAACTACGATTATGGCAGAACCCTAGAAAGAATCAGAGAAAGTATTGCTACAGATGAAAGAAACCCTGAATGAAAACCGACATGTCAGTTTATCAGAGGTATTCAAAGAAAACAAATTCCTTGAAGCAAGAATATGAGACTTTGTCATTGACTATGTTCTAGATGAGGAAACATAGGTGAATATCATGATAGAAAGAACTTGGGAACTTTTAGGGAAGCTTGCTATGACTCCTTCATTGGGAGGAATATATCTATTTAGAGGAAAGTTGATAAACCTATGTGGAAAACTTACCCAGATATCCATGAATGCCAATGGAACTTCGACAGAGGAAGAGTTTGAGATTATTAAATTTATTGAGAACAACACCCCATTTACCATGTTACTACGAAAACCTTGGATTGAAAGAAATCAGGCCATAAGGCAAGAAGAAGAAGAATTTTTAGTGCAGAAGAAGCAAGAGTTAAAATATTTTATGACTAGAAGGATTGCACACTTGATTGAAGAACAAAAGAACATATCAAAGCTATTTAACACTAGAGACCTGGATGTCTAAGTTGAAAGAACACTTGAATACCCACAAAATATTGAAGTACCTATTCCAGATAAAGAAGAAGTATCACCCTCGAATCTTAGGAAAGAATATCAATAGCGGGAAGTAACTACGCCAAAAGAAGATAAGAATCAGAATGGAAAAAGGTATACCAAGATTAAGTTCACTGGAAATAAATCTAGAAATCTAAGTAAGAAGAGAGCTAAGATCGACAAGTTACAAAAGGTTCCAGAGGGAACTTCGCAGAGGGAAAATTTGTAAAATTGGAGCTCCATCGGGATAACAGAACAGTGTCACATGGAAGTTCGCCAAGGTGACGCAATATAGCCATTGGGACCGATATAACCATTCGTTCGACCCCCCTAAATGGGTAGAAATACATTTGTGGTTCTCCACCAGACCATTGGACCACACCGTAATGGACATAACAGAATTAATGAAGGCTTCTCGACCATTACAAGCAATCCGTTGCCAAGTTATCTATTTATCCCGTTGCACCATGCACCGATAACACTTTTGATAACCATGAATCTAAGATTGTAGACTTGTTGATTTTACACAATTATCATTGCGATATTTCCCTCTATCCTATTGCAGTGTCTAAGTTACTCCTCAAACCCAAATATTTCCAACCACGAGTGTGTATGTCGGATGAGTTCAGTGTTGCAAAGAAATTTTTCAAAGAAGTTTTGGTCAACCTCATGAATGAAAGAGTCATGTTGATTCCTGTAGGTATACAAGCTTCATCGACGAGAAAGATGCAAGCCTCTCTGTTGACTACTCACGGAGTCAGACCATCCCAACCATCAGCAGAAAAGAGAACCCAACATAAAGATGACCTTGCAAATGAAAAACTGATTCCAACCATATTTCTGGATTACATCCGGCCTCTAGCTGGCATGGTGAATCATGATAGTGCGCCAAGAGAATTTGAGTACACCATGGTCACTGTGTACCTCCCGAAGGGGATATGCGTAGTTCAGACAGAGCAGGATAGGATCACAGTGTTGAAGTTCAACGACTTCAACCTTGGAGATCGCAAGATCTATGGTATGCTCACTCCGTACAAGTACCTAACCAGAACTAAGGGGAAGAATTCAAAGATAATCCCTCAGTTGTGGATGATGAACCTCGTGCAGTCCACCCTGCTGAATGTCATGAAGATCCCATAGTTTAGAGGACACCAGGAAGTCAATTCTTGTGTCAAGATGCTACTGTCATGTTACCATGGCGGCTACTTATGGCTAGACCGCCACAAAATAGTTGAACCAACACTGATCCATAGGATCACAAGATTGAGTATGAAAGGACCCGACCCACAACACTTTTATCCAGAAAAAGATGTAGATCGTGCACTCGCATAGAAGATCAAGGATACATATGGTGATGTTGAGAAGGGAACAAGAGGCTACAAGGTAGCTTCCATCTAGAGTGGCGCAGTGCTCCTAGCATGTCAACTTATAGTTGGAAAGTTGGTAAGAAAGAACTGACCTACGCAGGTCAATGGATTTGTCGTTGACCTCATAGGGAAGTGCACGGAAGGCCTACAAATGAACTGGCGAAGTACCTAGTTAACCAGTTGGAACTAGATTGTCAAGAAGCACATGACCAAGGTTATGAATTTCATTTCATTTGGCTCCTGGTCCTCATTTCATTTGTTATCTGGGAGATGCCGGAAGGAGTGACCTTCGCAGACATCGAGCCATTTGAACCGCTTGTTGTTCGATACCCTGTGGTATTGAACTGATATGAATAAATAGTGGCAGTCGAATGATGTGTTTCATACATACTACCTCCAGCTAAAGCGAGCCATTGAAGTTGAGCCTCACATGACTCTTAACACCTTACAAAGGTTCTGACCCCTGATGAGGTTCAATGCAAATAAACACTTCATCCACATTATAGCACGAGCAAATGAACATAAAGAGTAGCTCCACTCATATTATAATATTACAGAAGAAGACCTTGAATAAATCACTAAGGAATGGTCTGCTGACCTCCTTATCCTCGCCAACCCTGCAGAGATATCGGATATTGACATCCCAGAGGATACTCATAAAGAACAAATTCCACCCGGATCCAACAGACAGAAGAAGACTGAGTAGGTCCAAAACTTAAGAATCACCTCCTGAAAGACTCCTTCAGTGTCACTTAACCGAGGGGGTGATGACGAAGTAGATGCTGAACAGAAGCCCGACGAAGTAACACGACCCATAGAAGAGGTTGACCCATTGAAGAAGAATAAGGTTACCCCCATGAAACCTTCTTCCGGGAAGAAATCGAAAGCCACCATGACCAATATGTAGACTATCCTCACCTTCGATGATTTGACTTCATCATAGAAGCCTTGAATGATGATTCACTGAAAATAACAGAGAAACAAGGAGCGAAGAATGAGGAAATGTATGATAGAATTGAAATCGAACTCTGAGGGGCACAACAAGCCTTTCAATCCAACCATACAATATCCACTGCACCCCTACCATCGGGAGAACCAGAGTTGGGAGATGAGCCATCCCAACTCCATTGACTAGCTGATACAATCGAATCTCGTCTTTGACGAACACAAGAATAAACATAAAAATCCACCCACGACTTTAAGCAAGTGCAAGGAGTACTTGTAGAGTAGCATCGAGATACATAATAGAAAAAGATAGCTCTCTAAGAAAAGTTCGATGAAGAAAAAGAACATATACAGTGAGAAAAAGAACAGTTTCTCACGGAGCAACTCAAAGTCAAATAAGCGGTCAACAAAGCACTTCTCTCTATGACAGTCATACAAAAAAAGGAAGAGGATTGAGTCATGCATCAAGTAGAGCATCTCGTAGAATCTATCTAGTAGCTACAACAATGCATAGTAGACTTAGAGCTTCGTGCAGTGCCTGAGACCCCATAGGATGGAAGGGATCAAAGAGAAACAACTGTTTGAAGCGTAGTTTATAGAATAAAATGCCTTTTTATGGAATGTAAGCTACTTATTGATTGCAGTGCCTAGAACTAGGAGAAAATCACTAAAAATCTAGAACTAAAATCACTGGAGTCGCAACTTCAAGAGGCGAAGTATCAAGCCGAAACAATACAGGCACATTTGAAGCCCTTGTCAGTTGAGGAAAGAATGCAATGATCCCAAGAGCAACACACTTCCCAACATCATATCCACACTATCCAGAGCATATTTTTTGAAGTAACTCAAAGGCCCCAACCCGTACAAGATAAGGCCTACCAATTGTTCATAGAGGTCAAAGGCTAAGGAGCAGAACTGGAGTAGGTTGTCACTGCAGCTGAGAAACGCCTGGAGGGACCTATGAATGAGGTAGGCATCCAAGAGTTCACTACATAAGAGGCCATGGCACAACAACAAGTCGATGTAGCTTGAGCCAAGATCGAGGCTTTCGAAGAAGAACTACCCGGATCAGAGTGACTTGGGATGATTCATAGGTGAGTGTTGGGGCCTGTTGGCCCTTGACAAAGTTTTGGGAGATCCTTGGTCAAGTTTGACCTATTTTGGGACTTCGACAACCTTTCGAAGGAGGAGCACAAGACGAAGAAGACATCGCAGGATCTCAGCCCCTTTTTGGGTCCTTTTTGGGATTTGGGATTATGTAACGAGAATGGGATGTCGTCCCATGGGTTTACCCATGTTTAGGCCTAGTTTGTATGTATAAATAGATGCTAAAGAAATGTAGTGAGTGTGAATGGCTAAGTTCTATATCTATGTGATTGAAGGATTTTAAGTGCTATGTGCATACTGTGTGAGACTTGCAGAGCTACATGCAAGCAATTGTAAGAAGGCTTGGTGCTTTACCCCAGCTTGAAGAAGGAGGATCTGGCAAAGTACGCACAGATCTCCTGTCTTCTACGGAGTAGGATTTTGATGCTATGTGCCTGTAAGAATCTTGACAAAGATAATAATGAAGAAAAGTTGGTGGACATAGCCCCAGGGTGGGGGTGAACCACGTATATGTTGTGTTGCTTTGATTTGTGAAATGTGTTGATGTGTTTATGTCTTTTCTTGCTAAGTGATTTGATATAGATAGATAATCCTGTTTATGCTTTGTGCTAACGATGTATATGGATGTTAGATATGACCTATGTGAATGTGCTTAGTGATTGAATATGCTATATCTAATCTATCTCTCTATTATAAGTGCTTAGATCCATCAGATCTAAATGAATGATGTGATGCTCTGTTTTATCTGTAGAGTAGATAGTGGTTAAATATTAATGAATTTTTTTATGCTAAGTGATCTGTTAAGTTTTACATTCACAGATCTGTGTCCCAACTAAGGTTTCATACACCTGAGTCCTGCAACCACCCCTGCCTCTACCTCACGCGAGACTTCATCTACTTCGCAGGTGTTGTCGAAAAGGCCGATAGTTAGGGTTTTGTTAGTGCGTTGTTGTAGCATTCAACCCTGGGTCTACCCCTGTGCCAACAACCCCCCACTTCGTGAAGGGCTTGGTGGTAATAATGGGAAACATGGGAGTAGGGTGCACGCACATATGTTTAGTAAATATTTGAAAACAATGTCATTTCTTGACTGTTTCAACACAATATTTAAATATCGTTGACCAGAAGTACCTAGCACACAAAATATTCTAGCATGTTTCCAACTCTGATATGTGATCCCCACATGATCCAATATGACACTCATGCATAACTAACTCTGCTTCTTCTTGATTTACACAATGATGGAGAATTGAGTCCACCCCCCATCGATACAAAATGTTAGTGATAATGAGGTAATTCTTAGCTAGGTGGAAGACCCGTTGTCGATCATCTTGCAAGAAATGTTGAGGGAGATTGAGAGTTTGGATATATATAATGATATCCCCATACCAAGGATCAGACAATGAGATGAGGAATTTATGCTCATTTGGAAATGATTCAATAACTTCGTTATCCTCATTCTCTACTGTGAACTCCGACATAATTTTGGAAAAGACTAATGACTTCTTGGAATTTGGAGAGGAAAAATCCAAATCAAACTCTTCAAGAAAAACAATAAACTTGTTGTACTTCTTGTCAATTATTCACCAAGTCAGAACATACTGAAAAGGGTTAACGTCGACGATGACAGTTGTATTGCATAATAAAATATAATTTAGAAGACGTTGAATGGCATGGAAATATCATAAGGCCAATTTCTCGACATGAAAATACTTTAGTTCAGGACCTAACAATATGTGAATCAAGTAATAGATTACATGATCATTGATATTATCATCTTCCTAAACTAAGAGCATGGAAATTGGAGATTTAATTGTTGGAAGATATAGCAAGAAATATCTATTATAATCAATGGGGATAATAATGTGTGTGGACACTAGAGCCTTCTTCAATGCATTGAAAGAACATTGTGTTGAATCATCCCAAGAAAAATAAACCCCTTTCTTTAAAAGGAACATACAACCTTTTGTGATAATAGCATAGTTCGGTACAAAACATTGAAGGAAATTCTCCTTTCCTTGTAAACTTTGAAGCTGATGCACTATGCGTAGGATAGGAAACCATGTTATCTCCTTAACCTTTAATGGGTCAACCATGATCCCTTTAGTTGAAATGATAAATCCTAAGATACATATTGATGTTACACAAAATATGCACTTGTGTGGATTCAAAACAATTTGGTGGTGGCGACATATTTCGAAGACAAGGTGAAGGTGTACAAGGTGTTGCACCTTCTTATGGAAATGGGTAGTGAGATCATCCAAATAATCCTCCAAAATATTCTTAAGGTCATGAAAATCAAACATCATGGCCCACTGAAAAGTGGCTCTACCATTTTTAATGCCAAAGGGCATCTTTTTGTATGCAAAGGTTCCCCAAGGAAAAATAAAATCTATCTTGTGCTGGTCCATGGGGAGCACTTGTATTTGTTTATAACAAGAAAAACCATCCATGAAAGAAAAAATATCACTTCCTTCACATTTATCAAGGATTTGATTGATGAATAATCTAGGTAAGCTCTCCCTAGGAAAAACCTTATTCAAATCATATAAATCCATGCATACACGAATCGTACCTTATTTTTTGTCGACCGCAATGAGGTTAGACATCCACTACATCAATGATACTAGGTATATAAATATATCGTTGATTGACTTCTCCACCTCATTTTTTATTGTTGCTACTTTTATTGGGTTAACCAATCTGAATTTTTTTCGAATAGGCTTAGCGTTTTCATAAGTTCAAATCTCATGTTCGACAATCCAAGGATTTATGCCAGGCATCTCCTCATACGACCAAGTGAACACATCACAAAATTATTTAGAAAGTGTCATATACTGACGAATTTCATTTTGAAAAAAATATTTCCTGATAAAAGACATTTTTGACAACATCATGGTTCCTAGAACTGTTGATCATAACAGTCTCTGCTATACTCACCATATTCCCCTCGACATAGATAATGTACTTTGATAAGGGGTTCATCATTTGACCAATTTTTCTACTCACAATTGACTTCAATTCTCAATTTTGCACACGACTGATATCAAGGAGGAAATAGAATCGTTGATGCATATCCTCCCATGGACTTTTTGATCTATTCATTGCCTCAATAATAGCCTCGTTTCAAGGAATATGATATTGATATTGTTGGAGTTACTTCACACACACCTAGGATTTATTTTTCCTAAGGTTATTCCTTGTTTATTAGTCATAATTAGTCATTATCTGCTCTCCTATATTTTAGGGGAGAATATTCCAGTTTGACTAGTTGAGTTGAGTTTAGATGTTGCATTGGTTTTGTCACCATGGAACATTGGGATCATCACCAACTCACTACTCTTTGTTCAGTTAGTTAACTGAAGACTAGTTGACTAGTTAACTCAACTAGGTGGCAGTTCACTCCCATAACTGTCTGAGAGACTAGACTAGGTGTCAATTTACTCTTGTAACTATTGGTGTGTGTCCAGATCAATCTAGACCACCACTATGGCTTATTAGTTACTCATGTATCTTATGTCTATTGTAAATTATTCATTCTTTTGAGTGTAGAAAATGGTTAATGAGAATTCTTCCATTCTTTATCCCCTTCTTCTTCTTTCTTCTATTCTCTCTGCAAATGTGTGTATCATTATTTAGATAGATCTATTCTGTGTAGGTTCAACACATTTACATGGTATCAGAGCTGATAGACTGCTAAGAAAAAGCTACACCAAATCATTTTTTGCAGGTACAAAAGATTGAAGACAACAAAAGATGGATTATTCACCAGAAATACTTCTCACACCTCATAACTATTTGGAATGGAAGCCAAAGTTTTTTCTTCTACTCAGATGCAGAGGCTTATACCAAATAACCATGGAAATGGAAGTAGAGCCTGATTTGGTCGATGAGAAAAATGACTTTCGCAATAGAAAAGATATGGTCATAGGACATATCCTCTATTTTATTTCTCCTGAAATTCTTCATCAAATATATGATGACTCACAAGAAATCACTCCAAATGATTTATGGATTAAATTGGAGGTTTTATTTGGGAATAAGGAAGAATGCATGCAAGATGTTGACAAGATAGAGAATGTAGAAAACCCACTGGAAGATAAATCATCTCAGTTTGAAGAGACTTCTACACAAGTATCTACAGAAAATTGTATTCAAATAATTGAAGATGATGTCTACTCCATTTCAGATTTATTTTCTGAAATTCATGTGGAAGATATATGGAATGCATCTCACGAGTCACATGTAGACACTTTTGCATGCACCATGCATGCATCTCAGGAGTCAAAAAGGGATCCGTGCATATCAGACGTCATTCTAATATTTTATGATAAACTTTTGCAGAGACAAATTGAATATTTGAATTCCTCTTGGGAAAATATCCAATTTAAAAAAAACAATCATCCAAAACGGAGTCCGGAAAGTGAAGTTATGATTATTTTAAAATCAACAAAATTTCAGCATTTTTATGGAAACGGCCGTACGGTTTTCAAAATTTCATCCAAAATTTATTTGGATATTATTCATTACAAGAATATAAAGTGGATATGTGTGGAAATATTAATGATTCATATACTTCATCATATCTGTGCATACATCTACATCTTCAACAAAATCTTCAAAGAGCACAAACTTGCATAGTTGCAAGGTCTTCTTGGAGTGAAGGACATGGTTGTTTAGCAACTGCCTTTTGTTCCTTATCATTTTTATTTTATGCATTGTAATTTGAGGGGGGGTTTTGTTCCCATGAGGTTTTCTCTCTTTCCTCGTTTAGTTCAGTATATCTTTTGTATTTGGGTACCTAACATGGCCTTGTAGCCGGGAGCCATTCTTTATTTTCCCCATAGTGATGTTCATGGGGGGTGTTGGAGTTACCTCACACACACCTAGGATTTATTTTTCCTAAGGTTATTCCTTGTTTATTAGTCATTATCGAGTCTCCTATAGTTTAGGGGAGAATATTCCACCTGAAGAATATTCTCTTTTGAGTTGACACTTCAGTTTGACTAGTTGAGTTGAGTTTAGATGTTGCATTGGTTTTGTCACCATGCAACATTGGGATCATCACCAACTGACTACTCTTGGTTTAGTCAGTTAACTGAAGACTAGTTGACTAGTTAACTCAACTAGGTGGCAGTTCACTCTCGTAACTGCCTGAGAGACTAGACTAGGTGTCAGTTTACTCTTGTAACTGTTGGTGTGTGTCCAGATCAATCTAGACCACCACTATGGCTCATTAGTTACTCATGTATCTTACATATATTGTAAATTATTCACTCTTTTGAGTGTGGAAAATAGTTAATGAGAATTCTTCCATTCTTTTCTCTCCTTCTTCTTCTTTCTTCTATTCTCTCTACAAATGTGTGTATCATTGTTTAGCTAGATCTGTTCTGTGCAGGTTCAACACATTTACAGAGATAGTCCTAGGAAGTTGAATAATTATGAGCCTAGATGGGATCTGGAAACTAATCATCCTCCTCTTTCAATGAAGGTGTTCGAATCAATTTTTTAGTGGCTTGATCAATAGCTCGGTAAGCGACATTAGCTGCAAACAATGTCATAACCATCCTGACACGTGTGTGACCTTTTACCAATTCACACAACAAGGGTAAGACCCATCGATCTTGCAGATACAATACTTTGAAAGAAGAAAATCTTATAATGGAATCTGGGGAACTCGACTTTTGATAGTTGATCGGGGTGGCACGAATATAACACATTGGTTATGGGAAATTAAAGGTACCCATAAGTGAAGGATACATTCCAACACTGATGCTCTCATTTCTCGAATGAGAGTTCTAGATCCATGGAAGTATGGATACTTAATTTGTCCTGAAGGTAGAATGGTCAAAATCCATATGATCGATAGGTATGATCCTTCCCTCATGGGGAAAACATAAAACTTGAAATTTTGATGAGAGGAAGGATTTCATCAGATAAGTCCAAATCCTTCCCAACAACAGATTATAGTCAAGTCATGCGTGGACTACCTCTACCTCTATAGAAATGATATTTCCTCCCAGATGGACAGGAAACTAGGAAATAATCCTGTGTGATCTAAATGATTGTCTACCAAACGTGGTTAAAAAAGAAGGAGAAGATGCAAGCTCTTGAGAGCCGATAGCTTTCCAACAGTTCAAAGACATGACACATGTTGAATCTCCATCATCGATAATAGGATTCTTGATCATGTGCTTCTAGTAAATCACATTGATATAGAAGAATACATGATAAGAAATGCATGGCTTAACATCCGTAGCATCAAAAGTTATAGTGAGATGGCTTGGAGAATCCATCCCTCCGATCATGGATAACAATGTGATGCATTGTGAAGGGAAACTACCAAGCACCTCTAGAGTAGACATCATACACGATGTTTGAGATAAATCCTCAAATGTAGAATAGTTAGGTGCAGCTCGAGCATTAGGGTTCTGTGATGATCTTTTGTACACACCTTTCTATATGTGTGATATCATTTCCTTTTCAACTTTCTCTAAATGCAGAGATTCCTCTAGATTTGAAGTTTTTTTTCCTTTAGCTCCCGACTCTGGATTACTATAATCAGGAGATATGGTTGATGAATATACCTCCTATTCTTTCATATGATTTACCATATTAATGAACTTAAACGATCCATTTGGCATAAGTGCACTTGAAGTAATCCCTTGCAGATTGGAAGTGGAAGAGATAGCTTGCATATTTTGTCCTTTCAAAAATGGATTTTGTAATACAACATTTTATTCTTATTGTTGCAAATTTATTAAGCGTTGGGACTCTTCCATCTTTGGGAAATGATGAGTAAGTTGATCATCCACACAAAGCTTGCATGGAAAATTCACCTTTCACTTTTCATTCTTTTCCCCCTCGGCATTTATATTATCCTTTTTTCCATTTCCTGCACTACCCTTCTTTCACTTGCCTTTATTTTTCTCTTTGGGATGCTAAGGACCCTTTTGAGTATTCAATTTCATAGTGTCTACATTCAAGGACTAGGTGGTGGGGGTGGTCGAGCCAGGAGTTAGACCAACCTTAGCTTATTGAATGGAAAATTGTTGCATCTGATTAGAGACTAGATCTACATCTTTTCTTTGAGAGGAACTGGCAATCCCATTGATAGTATGTCCTTTTGTGGGGTTATACTTATCAAGAAATGGGTTGGCCCCTGAAGGAATCCATTTCGAAGGGAAATAACTTTGCATAGGGTTCAACTAGGATTAGAAGGTGTTTTCCCATGCCCACACTGCATACGTGGTGAAATAATTACTCCCCAATCCACCATATAATGTGAATGGAGTGGAAGTGGATGGCATGCTAGTACCTTGGATACCTCTAACCATAACGATGCCCCATCCCCCAAAGGGGTTATGGCTCGAAGACAGGAAATCCACACTCCCAAAATATGGGAATGATGGAGGAATATGACCTCCACCCCAAGGGATCGCTTTTCAGGGAATTGAATAACTCCCCGAACCAATGTTAGAAACTTGGGACGTCAATTAGGAACTAGTCAATGCATTAAGCATGCCCATAAATCACATACTGAATGATAAATAATTTTCTATTGACGACAACGAAATGGCTGCATGCATAGAAAGAGTGGAACCAATGACCAACAAAGAAGTGTTGTTGATTGAAGTGACTATTGTGGGGTGAACCACACTAGTCATTAGGTTAGACATGCCATGAGGAGAGATCTCATGGGTGACCATTAACGACATGGGAGTTGTAGGGACTCCTGACCTAGACACTGGTGGAGTGTCATCCATAGAGGCCCAATAAAGAGGGCTACTATCTATAAATTCTGATATAGGAGGTGGAACTTGCACCATAGGTGATGTAAAAGTTCCAATTATAGAAGGGTTGAACACAATAGAAAATTGTTCGTCCTTAAGATATTCAATAGTTACAACCTATGGTTTTGAAGAGTTAACTTCTGAGGGTTTTGTAGCTCAGATATCTACTAGACCAGTCAGTATAAAGGCACGAGATTGGTTAAGATGATTCCTCAACGCAGGTACAAGAGAATTATTTTATTTTTTTCTCATGGAAGACCTTGAATTCTCCTCAATATACAATGCGGTTGATCAACCACTTTGATTTTTCTTCTCTAGGAAACTATCCACATACCTTCTTAAATAAATCTATGATCACCAAGCACACTACTAAAAAATTCCTAAAGGTAAGAACAAACACAAACTACTTTGTCAATATCCTTGCTCAGGTGGATTAGGTTTTAAAAATACAAGAGTGTCTAAGTAAGGAAGGGAGCTTCTAAACGAAGGCAATGGTTTATTAAGACCCGTGGACCAACAAACGGAGGAATGATAAGTGATTATCTCAACCTCCATTGGCCAGCCTTATCTGGTGTAAGTACCCATGCTTTGTGGGGTACCCTGCAACATTACTAAAAAGTGTGATGCGAAGTCTATTATAGGTACCAAGACAAACCCGCATATTCACCTTTTAGATCCCTAGGAAGAGAAACTATGGTTACCAACTCACACTTAGCGTCTGGGTGGATTGTCAACAATCGATATCAAACATATGGGCATGGTAACAAAGCCCGAAGGTTTTTTATAGGAAAATCTACAAAAGGGCCCGTATCACTTCAGAAAATATCAATTTAGGTTAGAAGCTCTAGAGGAATGATGTTGACAGGGCTGGTATCACTTCATGAAAACTTTAAGTTAGTACAAAATTAGTAAAGGACTAATGCCAAATGAGTGAGTATCACATAAGGAAAAATCCCAAATATATGATCTCTCCAATACACTCGGTTAATCTTTGGAAGGGTTATCTCATTGAATTTCCCTCATGAAACCTCGTGTTTAGATCCTATGTGAGACGATTTTCCGAGCCACACATATATGACAGTCTGTTGGCGGGCGAAATTGACCGTCCATTAACTGGGAGAGTGGAACCGGTCCGGGGTTGTCTAAATAACCCAAGCCATTTGGAATGGACCACCTTGACGAGTTTAACGGCTCCGTTGGCCACTCTAAGGTCTTCTATGAAAACCAAAGAGAAATGATCTGAGCTAAGAAATCTAAAGGAAACTAGAAACTAATAAAACAAAGAAAAAGAGCTAAACTAATAAAGGAAACTAGAAACTAATAAAACAAACTAAACTAACTACACTATTCTAACTATAAACTACTAACTACTATACATACAAGATACTAACTATGATTATAATAACTCAAATCAACTACCTAATTATTAGCTATGATATTCCTTATTCACAAATGTACACTATGGACAAACTATAGATTTGATTAAAACCTGCAAAACTCATGTGTTCGTTGCCCTGAGACAGCCAAGAATCTCTTTTTTTATCTTTTATGTTTTATGAAAAGGAAACACAAACTACTGAAATTAAAAAAATCTAATCTATCTTACTGAAATTAAACAATGTAATATAAATCTAACTAAACTATCATTTATATTAAACTACTTAACATAAACAGTAAACATCTAACTAATTGACCTGGAAACGCTCCAAGTCTTCCCTGTGTAAGATGACTTCTTAAGCTGATTGGAGGACGAAATTCACACCATTTAGTCCTTAAGATTTTCGTAAACGATCAGCTGTGACGCTTCTTGAAGTGTTGTTAGAGGAAAAACAAGACATAAAAGAAATCATAACAGTTTTCTGATGATAAATCTCTGCAAAAGGGAAACCTATTGTGCAACAAACTTATATGTAACAATTCAATCTATGAAGAAGACAAAGCTATCATTCACAAAAAGAATCGACAACAGTTATGTCTTTTATCTCTTTTGGAAGAAACAAGATATGTATAACAGTAAGAAATTATATCAAATGCATGTGATTTAGATAGCAAAGTAATACTAAACCATAAACACAATGATATACAAAACTTGGGACAAAGTGTCGATATATTGAAAATCAAAAGCCACGACAAAACATCAATTCTGCTCCAGTTTGAATCAGGATTACATATCCTTGTTCTCCCACAACTGAGGATGATAGATTATTACAAAACCATAGGTTTATATAGGTTTCTCACAAGGTAAAACATCCTTGTGAATAATAGTAAACAATTTTACACAATCTGGGAATAATCCCAAAATCCCTTAAACTAAGAGACTAAAAATGCAGGTGAAATCCTTAAGATATCCTCCAACTGCTCCTCATATATATTGCCAATTCGAATCTACCTGCAATGGATATCAAAATCAAGTTAGAAGAATATTTTATTAAGAAAACAATAAAACTTTGACTCCACAGA
>SNQJ01S0029738.1:204311-235052 GCA_010110895.2 Picea sitchensis
CCTTGTTCTCCCACAACTGAGGATGATAGATTATTACAAAACCATAGGTTTATATAGGTTTCTCACAAGGTAAAACATCCTTGTGAATAATAGTAAACAGTTTTACACAATCTGGGAATAATCCCAAAATCCCTTAAACTAAGAAACTAAAAATGCAGGTGAAATCCTTAAGATATCCTCCAACTGCTCCTCATATCTATTTCCAATTTGAATCTACCTGCAATAGATATCAAAATCAAGTTAGAAGAATATTTTATTAAGAAAACAATAAAACTTTGACTCCACAGACTCAGCTACAGAATCATCTGATTCTATAGCTAGTCTAGAATAGCCAACAGGACCAGATCTCAATCAGATAAAATCAAATCTAATCATTTTTTAATAATCTTCAAAATGAGTCACTAATAATCCAATTGAAATTATCATCTAAGTCAAATCGCATCCGAAGAAATTCAATTGAAACAGAGTACCAAAATATTTCTGTCTTTAGTTACCATAAGGTATAGTCAAACTTTGACAGGTTGAAATTGGACATTGAATCAAGTTCGAATGAGATACGATACAATCGTAATCAATAATCATGATTAAATAGGATAGTAACCATATCAAATAAGATTTGCTACAACCTAACTATAACCGATAAGATTTGAACATCAAACATACGTTACAGTTGTAGCAATATAGATATCATTTCAATCAATAGTAACAATAAAAAGGCTCTAAAGATTCAGCGCGATATTCATTCTGTTTTGATCAAATAAGTGAAAACTGTTACGATACACATTTAAACGAAACATGTGTAATAGTCTTGACCAAAATCATCATCTATTTTAATTGCTGGGTATGACACAGTCAAAATTGAACAATATTGCTAACCGTAACATGAATAGCAATCAAACAAGATCGGGTTTAATACAATTATAGACGAGTTTTTTGTTCTGGGCATGTCTTTTTGTTTTACAACTTCGTTTGTGACTAAAAATATAGTGTCGTTCAATTTCACAACAGAACAGGGTCGACTTGCCTTACAAAATGATTGACAAGAAGTCGGGTTATTGTTAGGATTTACATCAATTCTCAATATAAAACAAAACCCCTTTTTTCAACAAAATCGAAATCATATCCAGGTTGGTCAAAGTTACATGAAAGGAGCAGATAACTATGGTAGGTGTGTCATAACCAATTCGAATTGCCATATAGATTGTGTTTCAAAATGTTGCAAAACAATTTGCCTATAATAGATACAACAGAACCTTCAATCGTAACAAATTTAAATCAAACGGATCCAACCATTGATTACCAAAACCAAATCCAAATCCAACTCAAACTATAAACAAAATTCGATTTAACAAATCAAATCATATACAACAGTGCATGTTTATGTAACCGAGCAAGTCAATAATGCATACAGAGTTCGCGAATGTACCATATAAATGAGCAAGGGTTATACCAGCTAGACCGTTGAGATTATGTCAATTTTGAATTGACAATTGCTATAGCAGACTCGACAGTTTTGAACAGGATCGAACCCGTAGTTCGTTTCTTCTTGTCGTTGGGTTGTTCTTTTGCATTCTGACCAGTGAGCTTTGCCACTTGGTTTTCCAAATCATGAATTTTGGATTGCAATTTTGGGACATCCAAGTAGTATCTCTCCAACCACAACCCACACTGACTGCAAGGTGGAGCAACAGTTTGAACAGAAGGGGGTTTTGATGATTCCCCAAGGGTTTCATGGAGTGGTTCAATACTAGGAAAGTCAAGGTTATCCCGCAGACAAGGAGGTAAGTTCTTGACGAAATCATGAGGAGGTTTGCCACACAATCCCTCGGAGTAAGGATACTCTTCGGCGAGAAATCGTTCAATGTCTGAATCAGAGTCCTCGCTGACCACGATAGGCTCTGATTTGGCAGGCGGCTTAGATTTATTCCTCGCCATGCGAGAGATCAACCTTGCATTTTTCTTGCTTCTAGTACTAGCACCAGTCTTCGCTCTAGTCTTTTTGGTTGTAGTCTTAGCAACTTCGGTTTGTTTAGTCACAGCCATAGGTGAATTCGTAGGTGACTCGGGCTTAGGTTTGGGTAACAAAACACCTAAAGGCACAGGGGTAGGTTTGCTCTCGGTCACCATGGGCTTATCCACCTGTGGAGGGTTAGACTCTTCAAAACCATTGCGGCTGAGAAAACATGGGCTTATCCACCTATGGAGGGTTAGACTCCTCAAAGCCATTTAAGTACTGAAAATCATGCCAAGAATCATGACGCAGGGCCCCTAATTCATGAACTAAAATCATTTTAATCAACCCTCATACGAAGAGGCTAAGGTCACTGGCTAAGGCTTGTATCAAGTAGCTTCATTTTGAACAACTTTAAGTGCATAGTGAGGCATACTTAGTTCAAACCCATAAAACCATTAATAAACGCAAGTGAAACAAGAAAATAAACCCGGCCTCGCCAATAAGTAACAAATTGCTTGATAATCATCAAGAGATCGTACCAGCAGGGTTTCAACATCCTTGAAGGCAAACCTCTGTCAAGAGATTAGTTCACTGTATGAGATTGGGATCGCGAATGTCCACTTGACATCATCTACCTTGCAACTTTTTCGACCATTTTTGTCCCTTCGCAGTAAAATGGTTAAGCCAAGCCGAAACTGCTCGCTCGATTTCGTCGGATATCTTCCAACTTTGGCTCGACAACCACCTAACGATAACGCGAAATTGTCGAGCCACACTGAAGTTATAACCATCAAACTTCCCAGCGAAAGCCGAAGCCACCATTATTTTCTGTGTCGCCACATGCACCACTAAATGTCATCAGTGCTTGGTACCCGCTAGTTCTACCTTACACAGGAGCCATGGCTTCGGTGACATGGTAGGGGTTTGAACCTAATGGAACAATGGCCGTAGTCTAAACTATATGTTGATGCCTTCAGCAGTTCGAAGAGTATCCTAATTAATCAGATATATCGGGCGGTGGTGTGGGATTACCACCACCACGCATTGTATTAAGGACCGAAAGTACGTTAAGCTGGTATAATCATAATCATTTATACCATACGCATCGGCTAACAAATAGGTGTATCATCATATCAACATGCTATTCATTCAAACAGTATCCAACACCATATTTCTATACTCATGCTACCAAGTGTACGTACTCAATCCAACACAATATCAAAACCACCAACTATTGATCCATCGCGGTCAATTAAATCATGCCAATACATATCTTGAAACTATTGATCACTCAATAATATCAACTCATAAACCATATATCCAAAGATCATTTAAAATTGAAAATCCATAATGATAATCAATGCTCTTCAAACCATTGCTATTTCTCAAATTGACTTTGTAATCTTACCAATGCATTTGTTTGTGTAATCAAATGTTTACATTCCAAAGTTTTAGAACATTACAATCCAAAAACTCTCATATAATAAAAGAGTGAAGAGCCCATAGCAATAAGAATCAAACATATAAGACCAAGTCCATCATAACCTTCATAAGATCAGAATAAAACCAATAAATCTTCATACTCAAAGGCTTAATAATCAAACAGATCCAAATGAATCAAGGTAAGGGTATGCTAAAGGACATAAGTTTGAAAAATCTTTTGGCCATATGATAAAACCAATGGTCAAGTGTCTTTTGGAAAAATCAATAAAGGCGACGACGGTTCAAACGATGAAAGAGGTATTTTCACATCTTACAAATAGAAAATCAAATTAAAATCAAATTGCAATTTTCGCGAAAATGAAACAAATGTCTGGAAAAGGCACAATGCGTATTTGATTTGTCAGCTAATGAGACAAGGGGTGTAGGCGTTGTTTTAAGTTTAAATTAAAATGAATTATCGCCAACACGGTTTACATGTCGGAGAAGCGCTATCTCGCTAACAGACTCCGGGACAGGACATCAAAGAAAAAATTGACTTTAAAAGAACAACCATAAAATCATACTACATCATCATCTACTATCTTTTCCGCGAAGTTTCAAAAGATGCAAACTAATAATGCCTTTAAAGATCAACAAGTCATGATTTTTATGATAAAATCTTCAATACTTGCTATATTGGCCATCACGCCGTTAGGCCCATAGCCTCGCATTGTAAGGTTGCCATTTAACACACTCTGATGTCTGTATCCTGTCATGAAGTTCTCGATTAGAATAAAGGACTTTTAAAGAGGTTTCATAATTGATGATTTTAGATTTCATTCATCTCGACATTGCTTCACGCCAAGAAGCTCGTTTCAAGGTTCCTAATTTAAGTTGTCTTGTATTATTTCATAATTTTGTATTTACCACAACAGACTGTTTCAGATCCCTCGGACCTGCTTACAAAAACTTCCCACAACTCTTATTATTATTTTATCTTTTATTATTTATTTTTATTTTGTATAGATAACAGCTTGGGTGATGCCGGAAAATCTTTGATATATTTTTACATTTTTCTTTTAGACCCCATCGACTTTAGATAATCGTCCTTATTCATTTCCATAAATGTTTTATTTCTAAACAACTTACTTTTGATGTAGAGACATCCTTTTGAGTCATTCCTTTACCGAAAGGGAATAACGAAAAGATAAAGATAATCACAACAAACTTCACTTAGAGTTTGAAATTAGTAAACTTCTTTCAACAACATTTTCCAATATCATTTTCAGAAATATAACTCACCGATAAGTTCAATAATCTTCCGTATATTCTCAGTTGAAGAAATTTTTCTCATAGCCTATCTCAATTTTGGGTTCATTATATAAGCATCCATATGTTTCAAAACACACCAAACTGATCAATCGTAAATCAAAATCATAAAACCAAAACGAAAGAAAAATAAAACAAAAGGAAATATTTACATAATATATAAAGACAGAAATCGTTAAAGTATCTTTTCAGGGTTTGGCCATTCACCGAGTAGGTGTCAAGTTTCCCTTCAATATCCTGTAAACGAAAGGAACTAGGAACCAACTTTTCAGTAATTAATAATGGTCCAAGCCATAAGTTTTAGAATTTTTTGTGCTCACCCTTTCCTTCGTGGTTTGTCCCACTTCAAGACAAAATCGCCTACTTCAAAATTTCTATCGGCGTATTCAGAATGAGCCAACTTCTTTAATCAATTGTTGATGTTGATCTAATTTACGCTTGGCTTTGGTTCTTACTTCTTCTAACTCATCGAGCATTAATACGGCTTTCTAAAGGGGACATTTTCTTCTTGAACTTTTTGCTACAATTGGAGCCGGGTGAAGAAGAATATGAGGTGGCAAAATGGTCATTTACAAACGAGGAAAAATGGAGAGTTACCTATACCAGCTTTGGGTGTTACCCTATCAACCCACGCGTATTGGTGAAGCAGCCAGTTCCTGTGATTTTTAGCCATGGTTCTCTTGATTATCTTGATCAAATTCTTGTTGGTTGATTCTCGCTAAGCCGCTACTCCCCGGGGTAGTAACTCGTGGAATAATTAAGCTTTATTCCTTTTTAGCAGTTACTTCATCTCAAGAGAGGAGTATGAAGCTGCTATCAAATACTAGACAATCGCATGCCAAAAACGGTAATGATATGCGAAAGTTAAGAAAGAGATTACTTGACTTTGTGTTAACCGCTCTTAGCTGACTAATTTTAGAATTCACTAATAGTAATCGGCCGCCACAATATACTCTGTGTTGTTGTGAGGGGATTTGAGGCTTACTAGACCAATGATATCAAGGCCCCATTGTCGAAAGGAGAATCAATTTTGACTCAAGTTGCAAGGGAAGGTCGGTTTTTTAACTGTCTCCGACGCTCTCAATAAATGATACATTTACACAAGGCATGCATGCTCTAAAGAGTGTCATTTAGTAACTTCCATTTTTAAGACTTTATGAGCAAAGCAGTATCACAACGACCATCACTTTCTCGCATGCAACTCAATAGCATCTCTTTCTCCATTTGCCTTTCTCAAGACAATGCATCAATATGCCATCAAAATTATAACGAAACAGTATACCGTTAACTAGATGAAACGAGGCGGACTTTAATCTCAAAGATCTTCTTTGCGGTCAAGTATATCTGGGTGTTGGATCCATGTTGAAGATAATGCTCAGCATCATCATACCAAGGACTAACTTTAGGTTTTGAGTGACAGAAACAACTCCGATCATGTCTTCAGGGTCTGGACGATCATTAACTTCTTGTTGTTTTTTTTCTGAATCAACTACCAATTTATACAACCCTCATTCTCACGATTGGAGAGTCAAGTGATTTCTAAGACAAATTCCCGCATGAGGATGACCCAAATAGGGTTTCTTTTTTCTACTAACTCTTTTGCACTAACAAATTCCTAATGGCAGGTAAGGGACAATGACCTTCTTTCTTGACTTCGCGATAAGATCGAAATGATTAATCGCCTTTGAAGACAACATAGGATTGCTCGATTGATCGTCAGAAGTTAAGTCAGCATCTGAGTTTGAGTTCATAAAGGCGTATGGGTACTTAAGAAATTCTCAAGACTTTTCCGGAAAGTTAGAACCGCAGATAGGAACAATCATAGGCAAAAGCATAGAGTGTAAAGTCTTGAGAGAAATCACGGAGACCGAGCATCAATTATGGCCTTCTTTATAATATTAAAGCTTTATTTTGGGTCCCCAAGGATATTGGGTGTCCTTCTTTATTAGATACTCGGGAGAGGTCTCACCATTTCGGAGAAGTTTATCTAATCTTTCTCACAAATTTATCCGTCATAGAAAGGATCCATAGATTTTCCTTGAGGTAGTGGGGAGTTTGAGATGGCTTGGGTCCTCTTGGGGTCAATCATCATTCCATCACTAGACACCAGAATCCCAGTGATTTACCCTATTCTATCAAGAAGATGGATTTCTGGGGTTCAAGGAAATGTAAGTCAATTTACGACATCGAATGCAATTAACTTCAGAGAGCTAGGATGATCGCTCTTGTTTTGGAGTACACGCAGACAATCATCTAGGGTAGATCTACTACTATTGATTGATCAAGCCTCTAAAAGAAATATCCATTGCTCTCTCTCGAAAGGTAGCACCCACATTTAATCAATCCAAAGGGCATTTTATGATATATATGTCTACCTGGTACTAAGGTAGTTTCAACCGCGGAAGACCAACACTTTGTTGTAGCCTGAGAAACCATCTTGTAAGGATAGCCTCTCAGAACCTGATAATTTTTGAAGTATCTGTTCCATAGGAGGACAGGATAATTATCTTTATCGAACGCTTTGTTGATATTTCTAAATCGCATTACGAGTTTTAATTTCCCATTTTCTTCCGCGACTGGACGATATATTGGATACCCATTGAGTATGTCCGATGTGAAAATTATTTTTAGCACTTAGGAGTTTATTCAATTCTTTTGCACGGTCGGTTCTAACTCTGGATGCATTTTCCTCAGTTTCAACAGAAACTGAGGAAAATGCAAGGTTTGGGGTTTCATTGGGATGACATGTCGTATGATATTAGGATAAAATGTTTTAAGGTTCATAAGTCCAAGCAAAACATCCTTAAATTCTTTAAATAATTTTAACAAAAGCATCTTTTCTTGTTTTGAACATCCCAAGCCCAAGTTGATACACTGAGGGTTTCAATAGTTCCTAAATCGACTTTTTCATAAGTTAATGTGGAATTGTTGGTTTTACAATTGACCGTTTTGTTGAATTTATCTTCAAAATCATAAAACTTTTCTAATCTAGCAAATCATTTGGGTAAGGAATTTTTACCATGTCCGATAGAGTCGTAAGATTTCTGATGGGTATTACCGTGAAGTCATGTAAATTGTCATCATGCTTTTGTTCATCTATCACAAATTTCAGTTGTTTCTTTCCATGAATTCTAAATGGATCTCGTTGATCATCGTCAAATACTTTCCAGTTTGTGATATTGTCTGGATTAGATGGTTGGAACAAAAGCTCCATGGAGAATGCGTTGGAGATAAGCCTTCAAGTGAGAAATAGTTTAGAGGCAACATTGTATAGATCCGATTTTAGTATTATTTCGATCTAGGATGGAATTTATACTAAAGGAAGAAAATTTCGTTTAATAAACTCCATACTCGTGACTGATAATATTGAGGATGCGGCAAGACAATGGAGAATTTCTCACCCGTCTGACCACTATCTCAGAAAGTCATCAATAAATTAGATTTTGAATGTGCATGTTCAAGGCTTTTTCCGAGACCTGTAACAAAGCCTCATATTCAAGAATGTTGTTAGTGCATTCAAATTCTAGCCTGCAAGACAATAATGTTTTGTTACCTACATTGATCAATAATGATGCAAAACAAGACAACTCCTTCTTTAGACTTGGAACTGCCAAAATATAAAGACCAAATTTGATTGTTATCGGGTTCATCAAGTTGTTGGATAGAAGTTGTCGATTGCGTACATGCTAAGATCTCCATTGTTGTTCCGATTTGTTGATAGGTGAAATTTCAGTCGTGAAATTTCTGAAGTAGGTGTCCATTCCTGACTCATATGAATCAGCCGTGAGATGTATATGGTTCATTGTAATATTCAAGTCTTCATATCGCGGAACTTGAGGTAACGCCATGATTCACCCTCGATTTTCTGGGTTTGTCGTTTTTCTCTGGAAGCCATAAATGAGACCAGTCCAAGGAAGTAACCGGTACCGTTGCCCACCTGCTAAAAACAGACCATACACTTCCCGAATATCCACCACAATTATATCAATAACTTGATGAACCTTAGGATTGGACGATAATATAATCAATACATTTTTAACTCACCCATAACTTTAACATCCGCTCGATCAAGCCGGCATGATTTTCAAGGAATATGGTTCATCAAAGATTAATCTTTTGATTGACCCATCTCGTGGCATCACATTTGATCATGCTCCCGAGTCAACCATACACCATATGCACATTCTCTGAAGATTTCAGTTAAAATAGAAAAGGAGGGAACATTCTTATGAAAAGTACTTAGAGTTGTAGCTTGAGGTTTCTTACCCGCATTCTCTACAACTACTTTATCCGAATTATTTCTACACTATTTACATTATTATTACATTTACATTTCCTATACTGTGAAGGCTCCTTTTACTTATGAGGATCGTGAGATTGATTTTAGTGGAATTCTTCTGGGGGACTTTGCTTTGCTCAACCTTGTTACCATTTGAATTACCATTCTTGCTATTGTCCGGAATATTTTGCAACATCTTCTAGTAAATGAAAATTTCAACAACTCATAAATAGAAATGTTAGTCTGTAATTTCTAAGATCTTCAACAACATCATAATTCATTTAGCTATCATTACTCATGAAGTTTCTATCGACGAGAGGGCTTGGAGGTAGAGCTGTAGTGTTCACAACAGAGGTTTATTCACTACCTGCTCCTGGGGTATCAGAAGGGTGCAATACCTCAAAGTTTGCTTGGAAGATATCCGAGAGGTGACCAAAGATATTTGGAGAGACTCTTCTGAGTTGTTTCCCATCAACTCCTTGAGGGATGTCGTTGATCAAGTCATCTGGCTCCTAGAATTGTCTGAAGAGCGCATTACAAACTTTTTATGTTCAAGCCTTCGGGGTTTGGAATAGGTTTGTTGGTAGGAAAAGTCTTTCGGAAAGGTGGTTTGTAGTGTCCTTTACTCGAAGATTCTTCTTCAGTTGACCTTTTTATGTTTATGACTTGATTAGATAACTTTGTACAACTTTGGTTAAATTTTCCAAACGAGAGTTTTCGGGTTGTGTTTTGATTTGTGTAGGCCTGGGAAGAATTTCAATCTTTTTCTTTGAAGAAGAAATAGTCTCAGTTTTGTTTCTAGAAGAATCTTTAAGACTAATAATGTCTTTTCTTTAATTTGAGTAGCTTCTTCAAAGGTTTCTAACAACGGCCTTTTTGGATCTTTTCACCTAAATAGCTATACTTTCGATGTAAAGTTTTAGTGTAGTATGCCATTACACTCAAAGAGGCATAGAGTCCACGATTTTATTCATTGGTGTTAAAAATATTTGATTAAAATCTTAACTTTTTCTTTGCATTCATTTTAAGTTTGAAAGATCCATGACTAAAACTCCGGAGGTTTACCATCTCCAAATTTTCCAAAACACTCACTCAAATTTTTCCAAGATACCATAGTGAGGTCACTGAGAAAAGTACTGTGTGATGCATTACCCTCAAAGGTATGTATCAACCCATGCATAACATCTTCATGTTCAACATTACTTTAGTCCGATGGATAACATAAATTTTTGATATGATATTCAGCTATCCGTTTTGAATTAGGATCAAACTTATGAAGCCATTTCTCCAGGTGCTTAGGCAAAGGATGTTATTCCCCGTGCATAGCTACTGCAAGATCCTCGGGTCCAAACTAAGGTCTAGCAGTTGGACCTGATTTTCCATTGGGGTAGTGGGTGTAGAAGGCCGAGAAGGTGACGGCCTTCGTCGAAGAGGAATCTCCTCCATAAGAAGAAGGAGATGGTGGAGGTGAAGGAGGTATCCCAGAACCTCCCGCAGTTAGATTATTGTTTGGATCTGTAGTATTCACAGTAAGGTCTATATTACCTAGTTGTTCTCTGACTTCAGAGAAGTTCAGAGGTTGACCCTTTACTCTGCTGCATTTGCTGCTTAAGGCTAGAAAAGGCTTTGTGGGATTTAATAAGAGATTGTCTAAAAATTCTTGTATATCACCACCAGTAAGATTAGGGGTTGCTGGCTCAACTGCGGTCTCTGAGGATCTTTGCCAGCGAAGCTTTTAGTTTGAGAGGGGATAATTATCAATGAACGTACTTTCTACTATAGGAGCTGATTAGGGGAGAATTCTGCTGCACTACCACCTCGCGCCATTAATTTAGTTCAGGCCCTCTTTCTAGCGCCATCTGTTGACGGGATAAATTGACTGTCCATCAACTGAAAGAGCGAGTATGTTCCAAGGTTGTCTAAATAACCCAACCCGATTGGTATAACTCGATCTGATGGGTTTAATGGCTCCACTGGCCGCTCTAAGGTCTTCTATGAAAACTAAAGAGAAATGATTTAGCTAAGAAATCTAAAGGAAACTAGGAAACTAATAAAACAAAGAAAAGAACTAAACTAATAAAGGAAACTAGGAAACTAATAAAACAAACTAAACTAATCACAATTATTCTAACTATAAACTACTAACTACTAAGGCATACAAGAGCTAACTATGATTATAATAACTCAAATCATCTCCCTAATTATCGCATTTATGATATTCCTTATCTACAAATGTACACTATGGACAAACTACGTATTTGATTAAAACTCAGAAAACTCCTTATGTGTTCACTTCAGACAACTAAGAATCTCTTTTTTATCTTTTATGTTTTATGAAAAGGAAACACAAACTATCAAATTAAAGATCAATTCAATCCTATCTTATCGAAATTAAATTAAATGTAATATAAATCTACTAAACTATCATTTATATTAAACTACTTTAACATAAACAGTAAACACCTAACCAATTGACCTGGATACCAAGTCCTCTCTGTGTATGATGACTTCTTTAGTTGATTGGAGGAAGAAATTCACAATTATCTGGTCCTTAAGCTTTTCAGAAATCCATCAGTCACAAGCTTTGAAGTGTTGTTACAGACAAACAAGACATGTTAAAATCATAACAAGCTCGATGATAAATCTCAAAGGGAAATCTATTATGCAAGAAACTTATATGTAACAATTCAATCTTATGAAGAAAACAAAGCCATCATTCACAAAATGAATCAAGCTACAACACTATGTCTTTTATCTCTTTTGGAAGCAACAAGATATGTATAACAAGAAGAAATTATATCAATGCATGTGATTTAGATAGCAAAGTAATACAAAACTTGGGACAAAGTACGATATATTGAAAAGCAAAAGCCAAGACAAAACATCACCCTCGCCTCCAGTTGGAATCAAGATTACATATCCTTGTTCTCCCACAACCGAGGATGATAGATTATTACAAACCATAGGTTTATATAGGTTTCTCACAAGGTAAAACATCCTTGTGAATAGTAAACAGTTTTACATAATCTGGGAATAATCCTAAAATCCCTTTAAACTAAGGAACTAAAATGTGAAATCCTTAAGATATCCTCAAACTGCTCCTCATATCTATTACCACGAATCTACCAAGAATAGATATCAAACCGTTAGAAGAATATTTATTAAGAAAACAATAAACTTTTGACTCCACAGACTCAACTACATAATCATCTGATATTGTAGCTAGTCAAAAATAGCTAACAGGACCGTGATTCAATAAGATAAAATCAACCTAATCATTTTTTAATAATCTTCAAAATGAGTCACTAATAATCCAATTCGAAATTATCATACAAATCAACCGTGATCCTAATTTCAATTGAAACAGAGTACCAAAAATATTTTTTCTTTAGTTACCATAAGGTATAGTCAAACTTTGACAGTTCGAAATTTGACATTGAATCAAGTTCGAATGAGATATGATACAATCATAATCAATAATCATGATTAAATAGGATAGTAACCATATCAAATAAAATTTGCCACAACCTAACTATAACCGATAAGATCGAACATCATCAAACATACATTACAGTTGTAGCAATATGTGTATCATTTCAATCAATAGTAACAATAAAAGGCTATAAAGATTCAACGCAATATTCATCTCCTTGCTTTCTTTGATCAAATAAGTGAAAACTGTTGTGATACACATTTAAACGAAACATGTGTAATAGTCTTGACTAAAATCATCTATTTTAATTATCGGTATGATAATACCAAAATTGAACAGTATTGCTAACCGTAATCTGAACAGCAATCAAACAAGATTGATTTTAATACAATTATAGACGAAGTTTTTTGTTCTGGGCATGTCTTTTTGTTTCATAACTTCGTTTGTGACTAAAAAATATAGTGTCGTTCAATTTCACAATAGAACAGGGTCGACTTGCTCAGTTGCAAAATGACATGAAGTCGGGTTATTGTTAGGATTTACATCAATTCTCAATATAAAACAAAACCCCTTTTAGACAACAAAATCAAATCATCCGTGCTGGTCAAAGTTACATGCAAGTAGCAGATAACCATTGTAGGTGTGTCATAACCAATTTGAATTGCCATATAGATTGTGTTTCAAAAGGTTGCAAACAATTTGCCTATAATAGATACACCAGAACCTTAAATCGTAACAAATTTAAATCAAACGGATCCAACCATTGATTACCAAAACCAAATCCAAATCTAACCCCAACTATAAACAGAATTTGATTTAACAAATCAAATCACATAAGGTCGCTGTACAATATGTAACCGAAAGCGTTACTGTAATGCATACAGAAGTTCGCGAATAAAAATATGGCAATGAGCGGTTATACCAAATTTAGACCCCATGGAGAATTATGTCAATTTTGAATTGACAATTGCTACAGCGGTGGATTCTAATATTTTGAACAGATCAACCCTGTAGTTCGCTTCTCGCCATTGGGTTGTTCTTTGCATTTCGACGCGAGCTTTACAATTTTGGTTTTCCAAATCACAATTTGGATTGTACTCTTTGGGAATATCTAAGTATTCTCCAACTACAACCCACAATCGACCTAAGGTGGAGCAACAGCTGAAATGTAAGGGGGTTTTGATGATTCCCAAGGGTTTCATGGAGTGGCTCAATACTAGGAAAGTCAAGGTTATCCCAAGCAGACAAGGAGGTAAGTTCTCGGACAATCATGAGGAGGTTGCCACACAATCCTTCTGAGTAAGGATACTCATAGGCAAGAAATCGTTTCAATTGTCCTAATCGCAGTCCCTACCACCACGAATAGGCTCTGGATTGGCGTGCGTTTAGATTTATTCCCTTCGCCATGCGAGATCAACCTTGCATTTTTCTCGCCTCTAGTATTAAGACTGGGCCTTCTAGTCTTTTTTGGTTGTAGGTTTAGCAACTTCGGTCTATTTAGTCACAACCATAGGTGAATTCAGAGGGTGACTCGGGCTTAGGTTTGGGTAACAAAACACCTAAAGGCACAGGGGTAGGTTTGTTCTCATCACCATGGGCTTTCTATCCACCCGGAGTGGTTAGACTTTCGAAACCATTGCGGCCGGTGGAAAATCATGCCAAGAATCAATGTAATGCGAGCCCCAATTCATGAACTAAAAATCATTTAATCAACCCTGCCATGAAGAGGCTAGTGTCACCGGCTATGCTTTGTATCGCTTTGAACTATTTTGAACAAACTTATGTAAAATAGGTGAGGCATAACTAGTTCGAAACCCATAAACCATTAATAAACGCTAGTGAAACAAGAAAATAAAACCCGTAATTCGCCTTCACAAGTAACGCACTGTTTGATAATCACTGCGAGATCAGCACCGGGTTTCAACATCTTTTGCAGTAAAACCTATCGCATGAGTTCATCGCGGTAGATTGAACAAGAATGTCCACGAGACATCATCATCTACCTTGCAACTTTTGACCATTTTTGTCCCTTGAAAGGGCCGCTTCGCTGCTTCTTTAGAAACTGCTCTTCAAGATTTCACCGAGATCTTCAACTTTGGCTCGGCAACCATCTAACGACATAATGCAGCCGTCGGATCCACAATGAAGCGGTAACCATCAAACTTCCTTATGAGTGCCGACACTGCTATTTCCGTGTCGCCATACGCACCACTAAATGTCAATAGCAGCTGGCACCAAGTGGCTCGGCCTTACTTAATAGAGCCATGGCTTCCGCATATTGGTAGGTTTAACCGAATGCGAAAGAAATGCACAAAGTCTAAACGATAATGGTTTGGATTGCCTTCAAGCAAGTTCTAAGAGATCGAATTAATCGCGATGCGCAAGGCGGTGGTGGATTTCAATAATTACGCATTGTATTAATGACTCCAGTACAATGTTGTTGTTGTTATAATCATAATCGCTTATACCATGCGTATCAGCCAACAAAATAGGTGTACAATCATATCAACGGTGCGGCTATTCAATTCAAACAGAACTAACACCATACGCTATACTCATGCCAAGTGTACAGCCTAATCTATAAGACAATATCCAACACTCAACCACATTGATCCATCGCGGAAAATTAAATCACAATACATAGTTCAAACTATTGATCGCTTCAATGTAATATTGTCTCATAAAACCATATCCGTAAAGATCGATTTAAAATTGAAAATCCATAATGATTGATCAATGTGCTTTCAAACCATTGTTATTTCTCAAATTGACCTTATAAACTTACTAACACATTTGTTTGTGTAATCAAATGTTTATATTCCAAATATTTTAGAACATTGTAACCAAAAAATCTCATATAATAAAACAAAGGAAGAGCACATGCCAGCAATAAGAATAAAAGAATATAAGACCAAATCCATCATAACTTTTATAAGATCAGAAATAAAACCAATAGCCATACTCAGCGCTTAATAATCAAACGTATCCAAATGCTAATCAAGGTAAGGGTATGCTAAAGGACAAGTTTGAAAAATCTTTTGCAGTCGTATGATAAACCAATGGTCAAGTGTCCCTTTGAGAAATCAATAAAAGACGACTACAATCCAAATGATGAAAGAGGTATTTTCACACTTACAGTTGTGAAAATCAAATCGAAACCAAATTGCAACTGTCGCAAAAATGAAACAAATGTCTAGAGGCACAATGCGATGATGATTTGTCATTAACGAGACAAGGGGTGTAGGCATTTTTTTTTAAGTGCAATTAAAAAATGAATTGGCTGCCAACACAGTCATATTTTTCACTCCCTATCTCAGGCTCCTAAGTTTGTTTTGTGGCCTTCGAGAAATTTACTCTCCAACCTGAACCAAAGCCCTAGCATAGATTTGTTTGTGTTTCTATTGGAATAAAAAATGTTTAATAAAAATTATTTAGCATTCATTTTATTGGTTGTCGCTTACTCAAAAGGGTTATGGATGAAACTTGGATGATGTTTTCAGAGACCCAAAGAAAAAAACACTTTAAGAACACAAATAAAATTTTGATTTCTTCACTGAGAAATTAAAAGTGCTATCAATGCTTCAGGGGAAAACAAACTCTTTTCTTTCATACTTTTTCAAAAATGAAAACAATGCACTTTTGATTGTATGAAAGATATTAAACTACTTTCGAGTGCAAATCTAAGATTCCTTTTAAACAACAATGTAGAACAAAGTGAAAAAGAACTTTGTGCATTGCATTGCTTTTCTTTTATAAAAGGCTACTATAACCAAAATCAACAATGATCAAAATAAGTAGAATGTGTAAAGACCCGAGTACTAGTAAGCAATTTATTTTCTTGAAAAGTTTAAAGGCAAAGGAGCAAGAGAAGAATAACAAGCAACCAAGCTATTTTCGTCTTTTCTTTTACTAAAAAGAAATTAATATGCAACTTAAATACTTTTTTTTTTTTTATGAACAAAGGGAATAAGGTAAAACAAAAGAAAGCAAAGATTCGCTAATTACTAAAGAACAAACATCTACTATAAACCAAGCCCATACACACAACTGGCCTTTCGACTGACCTAAACAACCTGAAAACTGAAAGACTAACCTAAAAAAAAAGCATGAACTTTTAGCAAGATTTTAATGTTTTCAAGGAATTAACATTACAATCAACAACAAAAGAAAACCCAGAAGGTTGAGATCCACCGGAACAACCAACCTAGATCCTCCAAAAAACTAAGAGAAAGAAAAAACCAAACTCTCACATAGATATGCGACTATGTACACAATAAATAACAGACATATGATATTCATACAAACAAAAATTGTGTATATACACGACTTGATAAGAAGAAAACTATGTATGGCTCAATAAAACTTCAAAAAGAAGAAATTCCCCAAAAGGGAAGGCTCGTGCTCAGAAAAACATTCTAAGATGATACATGTTTTGAGTGAAAACTCAGGAAAGAAGAAAATTACAAGAAACAAGACAACATAAGAAACCCTCAGAGTGACCCAAACTAGGAGAAAAGATCCATAGTATGGTCACCGATTATGTTATGGGATTTTTCCCTGTGACCTTAAGTCATGTCACAATAGAGCTTAACCACATGTAAAAGACAAAACCTACCCTCACATACAAAAACTTGCAATGAAATAACTACTTTAGAAGAGAGAATGTCACACCTTGTATCATATCGGTTGATGCCATTCCCCGCTCTTGACCTTTGATCCGTTCTTGATCTCTTCGTGTACTAATCTACAAAAAGAGTTCAAGTATATGCTTCAAGAAGGTTGTTATATGATCATGTTATACATGTAATACATATGAATTCAAATATCCAAAGAAAATTGACATGCATAAGCAAATTAGACAATATTACACAAATATGCAGGGAAATAAAACTATTTTATTGAAAAGAGTATAGGTGGATAGTTACAACCAAATTCCAATCGATGACATAGGAAATATTGCAAATTCGTTAGCACCTTGCACCTAGGTTGTTTATCCATCCATGTTGTCAATAGGTTCTTATATTTTTCTACAACACAAGTATTCCAACAGAGGACGAACACCTTCAGTAACCACTCACACAACCAGATCAAAGATCGACACACCGATGTGTTGACGTGGTAAAACCCCTGCGAGGAAACACCCACGACCCCAACCAACGCGACCACTTGGAGCAATTTATTAATGCGAAAGAAAAAATTACAGAGAGAATTTACAAGAGAGTTTCTCACAACCGATCATCGGAAAATGACCCTCCATGCTCTTTAAATAGAGATCATGGACCAATCAGGTGTTAAGCCACAGATCAATGGTCGTTAAGATCGAGGATAAGATGAACCATCAGATCACTCTATGTCGGCAACATATCGTGACCATCGCATTTCCTAACTACAAATGCATACTAAAGAAACACACTAAGAAACACACTTTTACCTAACTACACAGACCAAGTAGATCTTAACTAACTCCTAAGTGTCTAAATATCCTAAAATATATGCCATCCTCAAGGGTTTAGGGTGGTTGTATCCAATGTGTATGGGACTAGAGAAGTTTGGGAATGATCCCAACCGAAATCCAAGCTCGAAAATGTGGAATATTTTTATTTTTTCATAAAATTGATGGCATATGTGGTTTGTAAATTGACAAATAGCGTATGTAGGCTGTTTGCAAACTGGTCAATCACGTATGGCAACAAAAATGTTGTTTTTTAAATAGCAATGATGGATGAGAGTGGGATTTAAGTTTGCAAACTAGGCAATGTACTAGGCCAACTCACAAATCCAAAACTTAGTGTGGTAATTTGTAGTATAACAACTATCCTTTTCGTCACAAACGGTTTCATTTCTGACTCGTTTTATCTTCTAAAGTCCTTGAGGCAATTCCATAGTTCTATGCTCCTCTACAACATTTTCAGAGATAATGACTAATGTATGTTTTTGCTTCTTAGTTGTTATAGGTTAGTAGGTTAACCTACATTTTGGACTTGGAGAGCTCTATGCTAAAAAAATGCAATGTTGATACACACTATTTTTGATACATTTCTGATACACACTATTTTTGATACACACTATTTCTGATACACACTATTTTTGATACATTTTTGATACACACTATTGTTGATACACACTATTTTTGATACATTTCTTATTTTCTTATGCTATTTTAAGCTCACTTTTATGTTATTTTGAGGTGACATGCAAGATKGCAGATCATTTAAATTTTATTGTGCTAAGTTTGCAATTAGCAAGTTAATCAGAAATAAAATGATCTGTTATAAGGATTTTATTCTATAATTCAGTTGTTAAATTAATGTATACATATTTTAAAATACTTTTCAAAGAGATTTTTATTATTTTTAATCCAGTCAATTCTTAGAATCTGTACTTAACCAACAGTAATAATAATTTTGATCAATACAATGACAAGGACATTGATATATGGAATTTCCTTTTTGAAGACCTACATATGTTTATGTTTATGATTATGTGACCATTAATAGGACAATTTCCTTTTTCTTTCCCGCTTAAGTCTTCCACAAGGAATGCATGCATCTCCTTTACCGTGTGAGACATAGATGGATTGAGACAGAACAATTCAATCCAGGCTGTGAAAGCTGTCTATAATTATACCTCATCGCGCCCGATCCACGCCTTCTGTCTACATCGTCCTTTGAAATTGCAAGAGACGGTGGGGATCCATATTTTTGCGTTTTTTGGTAACTGTGCCTTGATACAAAATCTTTTCCAAAGCCGATTTCACTGACCAGGCCGGAATAAGTTGTAGATCGTCCGGCCAAATATATTAGCAATCTTACTCGCTGTTTCATTTGATTATTTAAATTACGATTACAACGTATAGATGAGACAAATCTAATCAGTGAATAGTTTACTGATATCTTGGCGGCCAGACTGTTTTTTGGTTTGTAATAGGAAATTCACCGCAAAATTTGATCACTGAAGGTGACAGAAATTCAAGCACAATAATCTAAATGACGGGAAACTGTTTTAAAAAGTTATAGGCCCTTACTGGATACGGATGAGCTTTATATACAATCATGTGCCTACTGAAAAGTTCATATTGATTTTGACAGCAACTAATATGTAATTTTGCACCGACAATGCCACAGAAAGGATCTTTTGCGAGTTTCATTGATATTGGAGCAAAACTTTTGCCCGGAGACATCTAATTATCCAGATTTGTCTTCTCTACCAGCCCTTAGGAGCCCTATAATGCCAAAAAAATAACGCACTGCTCCGATTACGACTCGCTTGTTCGTAAATTAATCACGAGGTTCGGAAAATATATACGTCTCTCTTATTTTCTTAAACTGATAGTATTATGTAATTGGTAAGTACTCTCATTATGAAGGCCTTCACATGCAGGTGGGATTTCTTTCCTTCGTAGTGGACGGAAGGATGTGGCGCCCTTTATCGCCTTTACCTCGTACTTTATCTGCGTATTTGTCGATACATATGACTTGGTGTGCAAGTGTGGATAGATTGGTTTCCTCTCTTTTGGAAGGGTTGACGTCAATCCACATCAACCGATGTTCGACCCCGGTCATTAAAGGTTTTCTAGGCTTATCTATCTTTGTGATTATTTCAGCTTGTAATCTCTGTTGCAAATAGAAATTGCATGTCGGTGAGCTTTTAGTCTCCACCGATTTGTGAGTGAGTCAGTTTGTGAGATACCCTTGTTGTGACCTTAGAAGACAAAAAAGACTTGAAGCTGTTATCTTTGTGATTATTTCAGCTTGTAATCTCTGTTGCAAATAGAAATTGCATGTTGGTGAGCTTTTAGTCTCCACCGATTTGTGGGTGAGTCAGTTTGTGAGATACCCTTGTTGTGATCTTAGAAGACAAAAAAGACTTGAAGCTGTTATGTCTAGATGAGTTGTAAAGTTGTTATGTCTAGATGAGTTGTAAGCTTTTCTCGGTAATCATGAACACGGATTGAGTAGGTCAAATATGTCATTAGATAATGCATTTTCCATGCAGTCATCTATAATTCGTGGAAGAGGAAGCGGGAGAGGAAACTTTAGAGGAAGAGAAATACGCTAGAAGTGGGCGATAAGGAATAAAGTCTTGGAAATATTAGTGGAAGGTCAAAATCCAAAATAAGAGTCCATGAATAAAAAAATTGATAAATCAAAGATTCAGTGCCATTATTGTAAAAAGTATGGACATTATGCATATGAGTGCAAGAAGAGATAGTATAATCAGAACAAGAAAAGTTTATATTAGTCAAACAACACAAATAGCCAAACTTATCTTATGTTTATGGTGCACATTGAAGTAATGCTTATATTGTCACCTGTTGAATGCAATATTTCTCAAGAAAGTCCTTGTGATGTATGCTATCTAGATTTAGGCTATAGTAACCATATGAGATGAAACATAGAATTGTTTATTAGTTTGGATAAGTCATTCCAAACCAAGGTTACTCTTGGAACAAATATCCCATTTATTTATCTTGAATAGGAAATATAAACATTTAACTAAACAAGGGGAGAGAAAAAGTTATGCCTCTCATGTTTTATTATGTTTAGGTCTAAAAATTAATTTGATGAAGCTATGGACAAATTTATTACAAAATGATACATAATCTACATGGAAGATAATAATTGTGTGATTATGGACATATATCGAAGAAATCATCTTATTGCAAGAATGCGAGATATTTCCCCATTGACATTGAATCCTAACCAAGAGCCAAGGAGAACATACATCACTAGTTGTTGGATAAGAAAAAGATGTGTAGTTAGACACTACATTTACAACAAAAAGTGTGCAGAGTTCCAATGAAGAAAATAATGTGCCCATTATCAAGAGAGAAGAAAGTAGCGTAGAAATGTAGGCAACATTTTCCAATCTGAAACACATGATGATTCATGGTTGTGGAATTTCAAAAAAGTTATGCCTCATGTTTATTATGTTTCTGGTCTAAAAATTAATTTGATGAGCACAGACAACTGTTACAAAAATGATACATAATCTACATGGAAGATAATAATTGTGTGATTATGGACATATATCCAAACAATCAGTTTATTGAAAGAATCGAGATGTTCCCATTGACATTGAATCTAACCAAGACGAAACATACAACACTAGTTGTTGGAAAATAAAAGGATGTGTAGTTAGACACTACATTTACAACAAAAAGTGTGCAGAGTTCCAATGAAGAAAATAATGTGCCCATTATCAAGAGAGAAGAAAGTAGCGTAGAAATGTAGGCAACATTTCAATCTGAAGCACATGATGATTCATGGTTATGGAATTTCAAATTTGGACATTTGAACTTTGCAGCTCTGAAGCTGCTACACATAAAGGATATTGTAAAATGTTTTCCATTGATTGAAAAACCAGAAAGAATATATGAAAGTTGTATTTCAAGAAAGAAACACAGAGAATCATTTCCACATGGAAAGTCATAAAGATCCACTGGAAATAGTACATTCAGACAATCGTGGACCAATGAAAACACCATCTATAGGAGGCAGTACACATTTTCTAACATTCATTGATGATTTCTCAAGAAAAACATGGATTTATTTCATAAAACATAAATCTGACACATTGGGTTGTTTTCAATAGTTTAAATTACTTGTGGAGAAGAAAAGTGGTTATTACATCAAGTGTGTAAGAACTGACATAGGAGGAGAATATAGTTCAAGAGAATTTCAGAACGTTTATAAAGTTCATGGTATTTACAAGTAATTTACCCCATGGTATACACCACAACATAATGGAGTCACAGAAAGAAAGAATATAATCATCATGGAAATGACACACAATATGTTAGCAACCAAACATTTGTCAAATGAGTATTGGGATGCGGTAGTGGTGACTGCAGTATACATCTTGAACAAATGTCCGACAAAAAGTGTAAAGAATAGAGTTCCTCAAGAAGCCCAAACATGTATGAAGCATAATCTGGCGCATTTAAATTTTTTTGGTTGTGTCACATATGCACATGTTCTGGATGAGCTGAGAAAGAAGTTGGACAACAAATGACATATATGTATAATTGTTGGGTATTCTGAAGATATAAAAGGATACAAGATGTATGACCCTGTCGCAAGAAAATTCATAATCAACTGTGATTTTCAATGCACGAAAAATGAAGCATGGGATGGAAGCATAGAAAATAAAATCATAATTATTGATGCTATTGAGCATGATGAAACAAAATAAGAGGTGTTTCAAACACCATGTACAAGTCAGTGTGGAGTGCCTTCTACACCTGACACTGCAACACAAATCACAACACAAACTACTCTAGTGAGATCAACAGTTGCGCAGTCTACACCTAGAGCGCATCAAACTCCAACAAGCAGTCTAAGTAGTTCTACATCTCCAAATCCAACATTATCAAGTTTGTTACCAAGGAAGACAAGAAGTTTGTGTGACATTTATAATGAGGACACCACAAATTCATTTTTTGTTTTTGCTTTGTTTTCTCAAATGGTTGATCCATTAACTTTTGAAGAAGTTGTCAAAGATGATGTATGGGCTCAAGCCATGGATGAACAAATCAGATGCATAGAGAACAATCATACATGGAAGTTGGTAGATGTACATAAAGACAATGATGTGATAAGTGTGAAGTGGATTTATAAAGCCAAGAATGATGGAGAAGGAAATGTGTAGAAGCGCAAGGCGATGCTACTTGCAAGAGATTTTACAACCTGGAATTGATTTCAATGAAACATTTACACCAATTGCGTGAATGGACAAAGTTAGAACTCTGTCATCCATTGTTGCACATAAAAAATGGAATTTTTACCAAGTGGATGTAATGTCAAAATTTTTGAATGGAAATTGGAAGAAGAAGTATATGTGTAACAACCACAACTCTATGAGGTTCGAGGATAAGAAGAAAAAGTATAAATATTGAAGAAAGCATTGCATTGATTAAAGCAACCTCCTAGATCTTGATAAGTCACATAGATTCCTATCTCATTTAGAATGGATTTCAGAGAAGTGAATGTGAGCCAACATTGTACATCAAAGAAAATCAAGAAGGTAACATGTTAATTGTTTGATTATATGTAGATGATTTTATTTTTACAGGTGATTTTGGAATAGAAGTATATAAGTCAATGATGAAGGATGAATTTGAAATCACTGAATTAGGGATGCTGATATATCTTGTGGGTATTGAAGTTCACTAGTCCAAAGTTGGTATATTTATCTCATAATCTAAGTATGCACATGAAATTTTGAAGATATTCAATATGATAAATTCCAAAGCATCCCCAACACCTGTCATAACATGATTGAAGTTAATCAAAGAATATGAAGGATCCAAGGTGGATCCCACGATGTTTAAAAGACTAGTAGGAAGTCTTATGTGCTTAACAACAACAAGACCTAATATTATGTATGGAGTGAGCTTGATTTGAAGGTTCATGGAAAATACAAAAGAACCTCATTGTAAGGAAGGGAAAAGAATTATGAGATATGTGAATGGAACAAAAGACTTTGGCTTTTTGTGTTCTACCTCAGAATATTTCAGACTCATTGGATACACTGACAATGATTGTGGAGGCAACATAGATGACAAAAAACCAACCTCTGGGTACATTTATTTTTTTGAATAGGTATAGTATCATGGGCATAAAGGAAACAGTCTATAGTGACTGTCTCTTCAACAAAAGAAGTGTACGTCGCAGCTACAAGCATAGCTTGTCAAGCAGTTTGGATGAGAAGAATGTTAAAATATTTGTTGTAGGAACAACAAGAACCAACTAAAATAATATCTTTTGAAAAAAAATAATCCATCATGTTATCAAAGAATAATGTTTTTCATAACAAAACCAAGCATGTTGATACAAGGTATCTCTTTATGAGAGAATTGGTAAAAAAAAAAGAAATATGTTTAGAATTTTGCAAGTTAAAAGAATAAGTCACATATATTTTCACAAGATATTTAACAAGAGATGCATTTCAACAACTGCGCAGTAGTCTAGAAGTCTGCGCATTAATAGATGTGGGATGATATATGTCAATTCAATTTTTGATGTAAATTTTTGTAATCCCACCTACTTATAATTAAGGGGGAGTGTTGGAAATAGTAATTACAAGTCGGTGAGATTTACTTCTTCGTCGATTTGTCAGTCAACCATTTTTTCAGTATACAACTACATTTCATTAGTTTACACTTACGTTTATGCAAACTTAGTTTTTGTCAGTTGTCAAGAAGGGGTCTTATTAAATGAAGTCGATCTTAATATTTCTCGAGTACACTTAAGTATATAAGAGTTAGTTGAATTTATTTGTCTCTTAAATGTTAAGTCGGTTAGCTTTTGTAAGAAGTCTTATTTTTAGTCTTATATATGTCTGAGTTTGTAAGTCATCAAAAAACACATAGGATATCCAAAGAAGAAACAACAACAACTGAAGGAGGTCGAAAAAGTCTGAGAGTCGAAGCTCTGTGTAGTATTTTGTATCTGCATGCAGCACCCAAGTCTTCCATATAGAGCACAAGACTTAAGTTGGTAATATATATGTTATGAGTTGGTTATGCACATGAAGTGTTTAAGTTCTGATTGAATGCAAGTGTTGAGAAAATATCTATCTTTGTATTTGTGCATGGTTTTGTAGGCTTACAAGTTATTGACTTAGTTTATGGGTTAAGTCAATAGAGTGTAGTGTAATTCATATGTTATTGTTTTATTAAGTGTTATCTTTATAGTGTTCAGAATTCGCATGACATTTTATTCTATTTACACAATGTGCAGTTTGTAGTTAAGTTCCTCACCGCGCAGAAAATTGAAGAAAGAGTATTGAGGTGTGCAGAGTTGCATTGTGCACTATAGATCCAAGAATCTCATCAAATAGAATTTGAACATTGTTCCTTTACCGATATTTCCAACTTCCTTTGCCAATCTTTCTGTGTGTCTATTTAGTTTCCATTAGGCCTATCTTAAAATGATGTAAATTACAAAATTTTAAAAACTAGTATGTGAAGTAAAATTTACTTCCCAGATAAAAATGAAATAAACCAAAAAAAATAAATCTTGATATTAGATCACTTTATTATTATATATTGTAGTGTGCTAGGATATGAGTGCATTAATTAAGTACTAAGGTTCTTGGATTAAACTTGATTCGATGAAAGAGTCAATGAGTTAAATCTATCTTATATGATTTCTGGGCTAGTTTTGGATGCACATGGTATTTTACCCATGGATTTCATGTAATCAAACAACTAAAAGGAAAATACTTTATAGCGGAGATTTTTAGTGTTACAAAATTGGAAGATTTTCAAAAAAACCTCTGCTAAAACATTCATTTTTCGTAGCAGATGTTTTTTTCGGAGATTATTGTTGGATAACTGAGAGGGAGGGTGAATTAGTAGTACATCAATTTAATCCTTTTTCACCATAAAATGCAAGTGGTATATAAATGTAGCATTATCAGCCAATACTTTCAGAGTAAATAAAAAATGAAGAAATGAGCAATCACACATACACAATACACCAATGTTTTATGTGAAAACCCAAAGTGGGAGAAAACCACACAATGTTTTTTCTTATATGTATTTAAGAATTAAATTCATTGGAAACACAAAATTATTTTGTTTTCTAGCTACAACCACAAGGAGGCTCCAACCCCCTAGTTTCTCAAGCTACAACCTGAGGGAAGCTCCAACTCCCCAATTTTCTCGCTACAAACAAAAGGAGACTACAACCCCCTATGTTCTCCGACTACAACTGGAAGGTGGCTACAACCACCTATCATTTTCCCATCCAACCGCCTGGACGTATAAATAGAATAATGGAGCCACTGTCACATTATCACTGTGAGATATACTACTGTAAACCTGTACCAATCAACCTACACCAAACAACCTGTACCAATAACCTGAACCATGTATCAACCATGCATCAACCTATACCTCAATATGTAATCAGAATGTACCATAAACAAGTTCATCAACCATGCACCAACCTATACCTCAAACTGTACCATGAACAAGTGAATCAACCATGCACCAAACCTGTACAAATAAAATGTCACAACAACCTGTCCAAACAACTTATCACAACAACTTGTCTCATCAATTCTATAAACCAAATTAGATCTGATCACCAAGATCAATCACCAAGACAACTCTCAAATATGTGCATCAACCAAGAATAACACAACAACTCATAATCATCACCAACATCAATATGTGCTTCTAATAATATACCAATACAAGTATGCTACATCATCCATAAACCATGTGTCAACAATACTACTAATAAGTGCCTCAAACCATGTACCAAGTATGTACCAATCATGTATCAACTACTCATCAACTTTGACTCATTAAGATGTACCAACATCATCAACTATACACCTCATGTATGTTCCAACTCATCAATTACTTGTCTCAACCATGTACCTCAACCAAAATCCTTCATCAATTCCATCATCCAAATATGATTTGCAACTCTGTAATATACCTAGTGTATATGATCACATCCCTGCAAATCCTCCTTAACTTTAACAACAAAATACTAGGATTTTCATCAAACTTTACTTTAGTCTCACATGACTAGTTTTGGATTAGTCAACAACCCTAACTTGAAATAATCATAACTATGTACCTCCAATGAATAAAGATATGAAAATAGTACAAAATGTTCTTCAATGTTTTTTATGCAATTCCTCTAGGTGTCACTAATTGGAACCTCTCAAAAAAGGTGTTACAGAAAAAATGACATACCTTGTTAAATTCTATCTTATTCTAGTGAGAGAACTTGTAGAGAATTCCCCGCACATAATATTTTTTGTATGGATCTGAATATTTTACATAGAATAATACATACTACAATATAACCAAAACATTTGGTATTACTAAATTGGGATTTGTTATGAAGAAATTATGACAATTTTACCCGAAACACATGTTTTAAAATAGTTTCAGGACTAGCCACAAACCCTATTTTCCACGGAGTGTAACTCCAAAAATAAAATGACTCATGAGATGAAATTTGTACCACAACTACTTGGATATGTTTCCTCAATGGCCTCCCAATTTCATGAGATGAATCATTCTAGAAAAAACTTTATTGCGAAAATGGTGAGATGACCTATAAATAACATACCTTAGAAAGCATCATCAAAATAATTTATCCTCCCTTGAATTTCAACCTTCATTACTTCACCTTCCCTCTGAAATTCAGCTTAGATATCCTTTTTTTACCTAATTCACCTGTAGATATTCAATATTCTCAAGTTTTATTTAAAATGAGAGAGTCTTGCCTCTTATTTATACTTTCACGTAACTTCCTCAAGGGGTTACCTTTTAGAGCTAACCCACTTGTAACCACTTTTCCACTTAGTAATTTCTCCATTAAATTTATTTTTTTAATAACTTATTTTGTATTTACTTTCACTTATAGTACACTCATCACTTCACTTTATTATTTACCTTCTAAAATATCTTAAACCACTTTGACCTTTTGGGGGTTCTAGATGACTCATGAGGGTTCTCCAACATCAGAGGCCTGTAACTCTCTAACCATGAGAAGTTATGTGAAGGTCCACATACCCCCAAAAATGGAATGACATGTACTATCCATATAGAATAGTCTTACCTAAAAATATATCAAAACTCATACCATTATCCATCAAACAAACTTGGGTCTATTACCCAAACGTGGGTTCTCCAACTTCACATGGCCATATCTCTCTAATCGTGAGGAGTTATATGACATTCCACATACCACTAGAAATGGCATGACATATACTACCTATATATAATATTATTACCTTAAAATATATTAAAACTCATACTATTATACATCAAACAAACTTGGGTCCATTATCCAAACCTTTGTGCTACCAGACTTTTTCCAAGGGTTGACATCAATCACTAAGGGTTGACATCAATATACAATATCACTCTCCAATGGTTGAAATAAATGACAACCAACAATCCATACCAATTTTCCATCAACCTATGCGAACTTTCTGAGATTATAATGAAACTTCATTATAACTAAAAAATTATGGGCCACCAAAGGTTTTAGTGGATTTCTTTCTAGGAAGTGCGCTTCATGGTGTATACACATCCGGGAAGTCAAAAAAATATTGGGGCATTGATGCTATTATAAATAATAACAAAATGGTTCTTTAATAATAACAATGGACTGGTCGAACCTGTGATACCATGCACCAGTGCATTACAATACAAACTTGATTGGTACATGTAATTTAGAATGCACTGATGCAGAACTCTGATACAGAAGCACCAGTGCACTGTTTCAATTAAACACACTGTATTATTATAATTTTTGTTGTTAAAATATTATTACGATCGATGTTGGTTCATTTTATTACAACAAATGTGTGCATTTCATTAGAACACTGGTGATTTTTAGCATTAAATGCACCAGTGTTCATTTTATCTTTTTAGAAACATCAACTTTGACACTACAATTATTGTTATTTTTTTATTCTATTGTTCATAAAAAAATGATATATATCTTAGAATAATATTCAGATAAATTAAATTTTGACTAGTGCATTTGGATATCATGTTTGGATCAATTTATTATATCATCATATCTTGCCCCTCTTCATTATAATATTTAATCATCCATATATTTAATCGATGATGTAATATTTCATCGCGACATTGTACAACACAATAGAATAAAATAAAATGTATTTTATTATATATGAATAAGAGGCTCTTTGTCATACAAAATGGGACACTTATTGGTAACCCTTTGTCTTTCAATTGGGACACTATGTCCATTATATTAAAAAAAATATTTGATTTTCACAGACAATTATTTCAAAAAATACAACTTGCATTGATATCCAAATTTATTGATCATAATTCTTCATTGGAACCGTTGTTAGTTCTCAAGCTACTTCTATGAATTGGGTTATTTGGCAGACTATTTTGTTGATTTGCTCGATTTTTTTCCTCTTCTTCAACTTCCATCTACAAAATAAAAAATAAAGTGTAATGGGTGTATCTACATTGGTGAGAATAATGAAAATTGAAATAAATAATATACATGATGCACATTCTTTCAAAACCAAATCCCATTCCTTCTGTCAATAAACTTTTTTTGGAACATTTCCATACTTTTTTCCCTGCAAGTTCTATACCCCATAGGGTGAGTTCAAGATAATGATGGTCTCTCATGATGCATTAGTGGAAGTGAAAACCCAGAAAAAGAACAATATGTTAACTTGGAGGGATTATTCAAGGTACTTTTACAATGAATTTGAATATGGTGTAAGAAGATGAAACGTAGAAAATTGAATTAGATTTCCGAATATACAATTTTTATTCATAGAGGACTGTGGGTACCTATGTCAAATTTGATGTTTTCCAACAATAATATATTATTTTTCCAACAAAATATAAGATATATGTTTTTGTTTGTGCAGGTGTTGAGTACCCTAATGATGGAATCTCGTTCCAAAATATTGTACACTTTTAGAGAACCTATTTTTTCTTGTGTCGTGGATTTTTTAGAAATTTATAATTTTAATTTCATATTTTTTTAAATTATCAAAGTCAACATATCCCTCAAATCATAATGTATTTTTGTCATGAAGGCTAAGAGGCTGTTAATATGATAATATTTTTTTTAGATCGTAGGTATTAGTCTCCTCTAGTACATCATATAACACATTTGAGAAATGGTTAAGCTGGAAAAACTTTATAGTATAAATAACAGAGGTATATATTCTAGTATTTTGATATATGTCAAGAAAAAAATAGATTAAAAATAGTAAGAATTATTATTTATTTATTTTAAATGTATATTTCGAATATGCAAAGACAACTCTATCTATGTCTATAGTTTCGTCAATAATTGAATTGTGTAGCCTACATAAAAATAACGTCAAAGATAGAGATATGGAAAGGAATTCATAAAAATGGAGTTTTTTATGCATTTGTAGATTGAACCACTAGGTTTGTCATCTTGAACCTAAATCCAAGGAAAAAAACTCAACAAACACATATCTTAGATTTTTCACTCCTGCCCGAAAAAAATTGAAATTCAAATAATGCATGCTTGATTTAGGAACGGACATGCGTTCCTAAACCATGTGAAAATTATTAGAAACATGAACGTGAAAACGTTCATCTTAAACAAAATCAATTATCTCTCTTCCCCCCATCTATACCCCCCTCTCCCTATCTCCCTCCCTCTATCTCCCTCTCTTTCTTTCCAACCTCACTCTCCCTAGCCCTCACTCACTATATCCCCCATCTCTCTCTTCTCCCTCGTACCCTCTCTCCTGGTATTTCTCTTACCCCCCTCTCTCCCCCTCAATGTTTCCACCCTAATCTCTATC
>SNQJ01S0029738.1:240855-259562 GCA_010110895.2 Picea sitchensis
GTGCATGTGCTCCTGCGAGTGTGTGTTCCTGCTGACTCCCTTGCCACATTTTCAGCCACCAACATCATGCACTCACCTCATAATAAATGATAGATTTAATAATAAATAAATAAAATTCAATTAATTATAAAGTGAGAGATGTAAAACAACATATATACTTACAAATTCCACAATTGTATTTTGATATGCTAACATATACAAGAAAACCATACTTAACCCAATTTCAATGAATTATTTCGATGGATCTTCTTTGTATGCTATCACCCGTTTCAAGAAAAATAAGGATGGATGTTGTAAAACAACTTAAAATATACAAAAATTAAATATTAAGTTGTTATAAGGAAACAAAAATTACTCAAAAACGTTTCTATGAACCCTTTTCTTTCTTGTCGTCCTATTCTATGTGTTCAATGGGTTCCATTTTGTTTTCTTTTATGTAGTAAAATACTTGAAAATTGATATTTAATGCTAAATTATTTATTTATATGTACCTAATAGAAAAATTCAATGATATTTCATACAATTGAAGCATGTTGTTGTTGAGATGGCTCCTCTCGTGAAACATATTTGCAGTGTTTTTCATCTGACACATAAAATCGATGGGATCAGTACTTACTCCTAGCTAAATGGTGGTACAAAACTTATTACCATACCACTACTCACACAACTCCTTTTGAATAATACTATGGATACAATCCAATTTTGGTTCTCTCATACATTCCCGATGTCTCGAAGGTTCAGGTGGTTGAAAAAAATATTACAGTCCAAGAGGCCATTCTCCATACCCTGAAAGCAAATTTGGTCATGGATTATAATCACATGAAGAAACAAGCATATCAAGGTCATTCTAAATTTCAAATTGATGAAGGGGACCAAGTGTTTCTTTTTTTCCAACCTTACAAGAAGACTTCACTCAAAGATGAAAATTGTCTGAAACTTTCTCCCAAATTTTATGGTCCTTATGACATTCTCAAGAGAGTGGGATTTGTGGCCTACCAGTTAGTTATGCCCAATCATTTTAATATCCATCATGTTTTTTGTGTCTCATGCTTAAAGAAAGTGATTGGAACTAATATCCAAATTCAAACTAATCTCCATGAGTTGGATGAAGACGGTTCCATTTGGTTGTATCCATAAGAAGTATTAGACTAGCGAGAGCATTGGATCCATTAGTGCACCATCAAGGAAGTGTTATTTCAGTGGTAAGATAAAACGCCAAAAATGCCACCTAGAAGCCTACCACCATTTCACAACAATTTCCTCATCTGAAGCCTTTAGGAGAAGGTTGTTCTTCAAGTGGGAGGAAATTTTAGGGACCTAACCTCCCTAACCCCTCACATAGGTAGAATAATATTTTTTCCATGTGATAAAGGCCAACATTAGTTAATAAGGCCTATTTAATAAATGTGAACAAGTCAATGTAAGAAGACCTAATAAAATCTTTCGCTTGTAGAAATATCTTCCTCTAAAATTTTCTTCAGAAGACAAAATTAGTATAAATAAGAGTAGGAGGCATGATAAATATTTTTCTTGAGAATTATTGTAATAGAGAATTGGTATGTTGCATGTTTCCCCCTCAATGTGGTAAGTGAAAATTTATTCCTCTCACCAAAGGTATTCTTTTCGGTTGTGGTTCTCTACATTTTATTGTTTCACTGGTATTTCCTGCAATATTTCTGTTTCTACTTAATATAATAAATTTGGTACCTAACAAAAAAGTTTCCAAATTCTGTCAATGCCCTACCATTGACCATTGGCCATCAAAGAATTATTTGCGATGAACAAAACTCTTTTCCAAACTCGTCGATCCGAGCATCAATCATCGATGATTTCTCTTGGAGAATTTTCAACACTTAATTTTTTTTGACCAAATCCTCCATATATCTAGGTTGTCCATCTCCAGACCAAGATTATCTTAACCATCGATAGAATCCAACGTCCAAAAATGAATCCACATTGTTGATCTAATTCATTTTCTCGACTACTGAAAATGAATATTGGCCATAAGCTTGATCCATTTTATAATCGGGATACAACAAATCTTGTGTTGAAAATACCTTAGAAACTGAATATGACATACGTTGATTTAAACCTACTATTAATATTCAACAATAAAGCATTACAACCCAATAAATAACTATACTTAATCAATAGAAACACAAATTTCATAGATCTAAAACTGAAAACTAGCAACAAAATGTAACTGAATAGTAGACAATGCCTCTTGAAGAAAACATAGGGAAAAAATGAAAAATTTAAGGAGAATGTTTCTTTATTTAGCTTTAGTGAAAATTCTAAGTACAACAACAGTAAATATTCAGCATTAATGAACTATACTTTCACTCTATCTGAGAAAAAATTTCACGTATTTCCTAAGTAACACAGTCTCAAATAAAAACTAGACTTCTAGTACAAATTGTACAGATTGTACAGCCATAACAAATAAAAATAAACCTCATTTTTTGTTCCCAAAATAGGTACTCAAACAATACTTCACTATATTAACTTGTTAGTATATGTGCTAACACCTATAAATACATTCCTAAAATCATCATTTATTTTTGTGCATGGTTGTAGTTTCAAAGCCAACATAACTTGTTGTACAACATCCACAAAACCATATTGTAGGGCCTCCTTGCTATACAGTACTGATACTCTTTAAATTTTTCAAGTTTCCTTAAAGTGAATGAAGAATCACTCTCCTAGGGATGTGTTCCAACTTCCACTGCTGAAGCACTTTCCCACCAAGTAAAGAAACCTTCTTTGGATGTGTTCCCCTTCACCTTCCCTCCAACTCTCCTCAACAAGTGTGCCCCTCTCTCCCTCATGAGATGCCTTTATGTAATTTTAAAGTGTAACTTCCCTAACCCTTTGTCTCCAAATGATATTGATGATTAATATTAGATATTTCCCTCTTGAGATCAACGGTCATGACCTAATAATTCATTGATCTCACTTAATTCACCCAAAGTTACCCATAACATCATAAAGTATCTTTTACACTTCAAAATTAAAACACCCAACTTTATAAATTCACTAGGGAGAAAGTGTGATCGATCACTTTTGAATTTTGGGTGTCGCTAATGTAGAAGTACCTCTGAGATAATAAATCTAAGACTCCCTCTTAGAGAGAGAGGTACTTTTGGTACCTACATCAAAATCCATCCTCAATTCAGTTGTCGTAGTTTTTCCATATGTAATAGAAGAATATGCTCCCTCTGAATAAGAAGCCACTACTCCCACTAGACTAGAAGCCTCTCCTACTATCTCTATTTATCCATGAACTGAAGACATGCTCCAAGGAGACTTAACTCTCTCTTGAGAAACCATCTATGTTGACTCATGTTTGTTGAGTCTTTTGAGAGTCCCAGAAGAGGAATGAGTCACCTATATCAACTATCTCTCCCATGCATCCTTCCCACTCTCCAAAATAGAATACAAATCCAAAACTCTACTAGAACCCAAAAATGGTCGTCCCAAAAACTTGTACAACCTCTCATACTAGAGACTAAGAATTTTTTTTGTGTCCAGAGTCACTCCCTATGGATATAACAATACCCAACCACACTATAATGAAACTCCAAATCCATGAACCTCCATATATGGAATTGAGATTAATCTAATTTTCATCTATGGAACATACAATACTTTGACAGCCTCCATAAAGCCTCCCGAATCTAGTTGGAATCCAACACTCCCAACCCCCTTCACTGCAAATTGTGGGCCGGTAACAATACCCACACAAAAATATCAATATTTTTATGAAAAACTCAGGAACACTGACCTCATCCCTATCATATGTCAGGAACCTCCATTGTCCACAAACAACACTTCAATTTCCTCAAACAAAAGACCACCACTGCCAGTCATGAGAGAAAATTCCCTCTCATATTTATCTGCAAACTCAACAATATTTATTGATTTTGAAAATTCTGGTTATGAATTCTTGTTGTTTTTGTTCAGACACTGAATATAATAGTGGCTAGTCTTGTGACATGCAAGGAATACCACCTTTCTCATGTCCTTCTTTTTCTTATTGTTCTTTCCTACAAGCGCAACATTCTTATAATCTGCACCATCCACGACCTTCTTATGAGACCCCTCTCAGATCTCCTCTTGTGTAAGGTCATCCCACAATCTGCTACAGTAAGGGATATTCTCTCTCCCCACCACGCATTTCATGAAAACCTCCCACTCGGTGGCGAAGCCTTTGAGAGTTGTACGCACCAACGCTGAGTCTGGAATAACTTATCTAAAATCTTCCAACTCATCCTCCACCTTTGCAACCTGAGTGAGGTAGGAGGCCATTCTCTCTCCCTTGGTCATGCTATTACTATGTATATTGACCCAGAGATCCATTTTTCTTTTCTTGTTATTTTCCTCATACAAACTCTTCAGTGCATCCCACATCTATTTGCTTGTCTTCTTCTCATCCAAATGTGGAATAAGGTGGTCTCTGAGTCCATCCAAGATGATTCTCTGAGTCTTGGATTCATTCACTTCATGAACATATAAACTTATGTGATATGCCATAGGTATTGGCACGATGGTCTTCACGAATGAACAAAACTTGTTCTCCATGAGAACACTTGTGATTCTCATCTTCCACTATAGGTATTTGGGGATCCCCTCCAACCTATCTTCAAACCTAATGTTGGAATTCATCTTTTTCCACCTGAAAAAGAACCCCCTTTCCCCTTCTTTAATAAAATACCCTAGTAAATCACTTATTTTCCCAAGTGCCAAACTGTCCACTAAACTTTAGAGCACCTTCTATGATACCATGTTGAAAATAGTTTAGAAACTCAATATGACATACACTAATTTCAGCCTCCTATTAAGATTCAATAGTAATGCATTAAAAACCAATACAAAATTGTACTTAATGAGAAGAAACACAAATGTCAGAGATCTTAAACTAAAAACTAGCAGTAAAATATAACTAAATATTAGAAAAAATATTCCATTTGGGACAAAAAAATATGTGCAATGCCTCTTGAAGAAAAAATAGGAAAAAAATGACAAATTTAAGTAGATTTTTTCTTTATTCATATTTAGGAAAAATTATGAGTACAACAATAGTAAATATTCAACATTAATGAATTGTAATTTCACTCTATCTGAGAGAACAATTCACTTATTTCCTAAGTAACACAAACTAAAATGAAAACTAGTCTTCCAGTACAAAATGTATGGACTATATAGTCACAAATCATAGAAATAAACCTCATTTTCGTTCCCAGAAGAGGTACTGACTAGTACCCTACTATATAGATTTGTTATCAGTTGAGTAATACCTAGAAATCCATGCCTAAACTAAACATTGATTTTTTCTCATGGGTGTAGCTGCAAATCCAACAAAACTTGTTGTACAACCTCAACAAAACTGTAATGTATGACCTCCTTGTTGTACTCTAGTGATACACTTTAATGTTGAAGTTTGCTTGAAGTGCCTGTGAATCCCTCTCCTAGGGATGCATGCCAACTTTCATTATTCATGCTCTTTCCCTCCAATCAAAGAAAAATTATTGGGATGTGTGCCCCTTCACCTTCCTTTCAACTCTCAACAAGTGCACCCCTCTCTCTCTCATGAGCAACCTTTATCTAATTTTAAAGTGTAACTACCCTAACCCTTGGTCTTCCAATGAGATTTAAATTCAAGATTAGATATTTTCCTCATGAGATGAACCATCAAGATTTAATCATTCGTTGAGGTCACTTAAGTCACTAAAGTGACCCATAACATCATAAAGTCACTTTTACACTCAAAAAGTAAAATACCCAACTTTATAAAATCCCTTTATAAAATTACTTTATAAAAACATATTATAAAATGACTAGGAAGAAAGTGTACTTAGTCACTTCCACATGATGGGAGAAGTACATACGAGATACCAAATCTAATAGTTAGTCTTTGCAAGAGAGGTGATTATGGTACCTCCACTAGAATTTGTCCTCAACTTAGTTGTCGTAGCTCCTCCATTTCTGCTAGAAGCATTTTCTCCCTATGAATAGGAATCCACTACTCCCACTATGCTAGAAGCCTTCGTTGCTACCTCTACTGATCCATGAACTAAAGGCATGATCCTAGGAGACTTCACTCTCTCTACAACATCCATCTATGTCGACTCATTCCTATTGAGTCATGTGAGAGTCTCGTAAGAGGATTGATTCCCCAGTATCAACTCTCTCTCATGAGAAAATTTCCCACTCTCCAACACAAAATCTGAATCCATAAATCCATTGGACTGCAACACAGGTCATCCCAACAACTTGTATAACCTCTCATACCAGACACCAAGAAAAACTATTGTCTGGATTTGCTTCCTCTCAATATAAAAATACCTTGCCACAAAAAAATGCAAATCCAAATCCATCAACCTCTAGAGCTGGCACTAAGAGTAAGTTAATTTTCATCTTTGGAACATAAAATACTCCAACAACCTCCATAAATAATCCTGAATCTAGTTGGAATCTAGAACTTTCAACCCCCTTCCTTAAAATTTGTGTGTTGGTACTAATACCCACACAATACTCTGAGTCTGTTTCTAAAACACTAAGGAACATTGACCTCATCCCTCTCATATGCTAGGAATCTCCACTATCCATGAACCACACGTCAATGTCCTCGAACACAATAACACTACTGCCAGTCATGAGAGAAAAACATGCTCTCATATTTCTCTGCAAACTCAACAATCTTTGCTAATGATGATACCTATGGTTGTGACTTCTTCTTCTTCTTATTTTGACACATAATAACGTAGTGTCTAGTCTTGTGACATGTAAATCATCTCACCTTTCTCATATCCTTGTTTTTCTCAGTGTCTTTTCCTACAAGAGAAACATTCTTCTCATATGCACCATCCACTTCCTTCTCCTGATACCCCTCCTAAATCTCCTCCTGTGTAAATTCATCCCACAATATGCTCTAGTTAGGGAGCTTCTCTCTCCTCACCACCCGCTTCATGAAAACCTTCCACTCCTTGTTGAAGCCTTTGAGAACTATGCACATGAACTCCGAGTATGGAATAATTTCTTCGACGGATGCCAACACATCCTTCATCCATGCAACCCAGGTGAGGTAGGATGCCACAATCTCTCCCTTGTCTACCGTAGTACTATGGATTTGACTCAAAAATACATTTTATGGTTCTTGTTCTTCGCCTCATACAAAATCTTAAGTGTATCCCACATCTATTTGGTTGTATTCTTCTCATCCAGATGTTGAATAAGGTGGTATCTCACTCTGTCCAAGATGGTTCTCTGAGTCTTGTATTCGTTAACTTCATGAACATCTAGAGTTATGGGATCTGTCACATGTATTGGAATGATAGTGTTTGCAAATGACCAAAACTTGTTATCCTTGAGAACACTTGTGATTCTCACCTTCCACTACAAGTAGTTGGAGATCCCTTCCAACCTGTATTCATACCTGATGTTGCAAGTGATNGGATCTGTCACATGTATTGGAATGATAGTGTTTGCAAATGACCAAAACTTGTTATCCTTGAGAACACTTGTGATTCTCACCTTCCACTACAAGTAGTTGGAGATCCCTTCCAACCTGTATTCATACCTGATGTTGCAAGTGATATTTGTCCACCTGAAAAAGAATCCTCTTTCTCCTTCTTCAAGAAAATACCCCAACAAATCACTTGATATCCCAAGCGACAAACTTTCCACTAAACTTCAGAGCACCTGCTCTGATACCATGTTGAAAATAGCTCAAAAAGTCATTATCACATACATTGATTTCAACCTCCTATTTAGATTCAATAGTAAAGAATTAAAACCCAATACAAAATTGTACGTAATGAGAAGAAACACAAATGTCATATATCTAAAACTAAAACCAACAATGGAATATATTTGAACAATAGACAAATTATTCTGTCGGGCACATAAAAATTGGGCCAATGCCTCTTGAAGGAAACATAAATGAAAAATTTAAGGATAATGTTTCTTTATTCAAATTTAGGGAAAATTATCAGTACAACAACATTAAATATTCAACATTAATGAACAGTACTTTCACTCTATTTGAGAAAAAAAATCACTTATTTCATGAGTAACACGGTCTGAAATCAAAACTAGACTTTCAATACAAATTCTAYAGACTCTGCAGTCAAAAATAGCAGAAATAAACCTTTTTTTTCATGCCCGGAAGAGGTACAGACCAATACCCCATTGTGCCTATTTGTTAGCAGTTGAGTTAACACATGGAAATTCATTCCTAAATTCAAGATTGATTTCTATGMATGGTTGTAGCTGCAAATCCAACAACATTGTTGTACATCCTCCAAAAGACCATATTGTACAACCTCTTTTTTGTATGGTACTAATACACTTTAATGACGAAGTTTCCTTGAAGTGTGTGTCAATCCCTCTCTTAGGGATGTGTGCCAACTTCCAATTCTAAATCTATTTCCCTCCAAGAAAAGTATCCTTCTTGGGATGTGTGCCTGTTCACGTTCCCTCCAACTCTCCTCAACAAATGTGCCCCTATCTCTCTAATGAGATGCCTTTATCTAATTTGAAACTGTAAGTTCCCTAACCCTTGGTCTTTCAATGAGATTGATGGTCAATATTAGATATTTCCCTTGTCAGATCAACAGTCACGACTTAATCATTGGTTGAGGTCACTTAAGTCACTAAAGTGACCCATAACATTATAAAGTCACTTTTACACTTAAAAATTAAATGACCCAACCTTATAAAAACACTCTATAAAGTTAGTTTATAAAAAAATATTATAAATTCACTAGGGAGAAAGTGTGCTCTGTCACTTTTGCATGTCGGGCACTATTGATGAAGAGGAACCTCTGATCTAGCAAATCTAACATCCTGGCCATTGATCTTCTAGGCCTTGGAAACCTATGAAATCAATATAAATGTTTAAATTTATCAGAACAAATCTCTATTGTTGATCTGGAGATCGAACATGATCTTGATCGTCGATTCGTCAACTTTGTCAAAATGTTATGATGGCCATTAGAATATGAAATTCAACTTTCCAAGTTTATTTTTCACTCTGCAACTCTCCATATTTATTCCATTAAAATCATGAGATATTTTCGAATCATTTAAACTCTATTTTTTCTCACGAATTTGGCGATTTCACTCTCATTTCTTTTTTTTCCCCAAATTCATGATGGACAAAATACTATACTATAAATTTATCCAATTGGAACTTATATTGGCCCATACAAGCCAATTTTTTGAACCAAAGGATCTAATACAATAATGTAACATCCCACAGTTGAGTTGAGGACCATTATATGTAGAAAAATCATAAATTAAACTTTATGCTATCTAATTAAATCTTTGCAACTTCCATTCACAAATTACAACTAAATTTAACAATTGTTACCATTTAGTAAATGCATCTACAACATTTTAAACAAGCATGAGTACATATGATAACTTATTAAAACAACATATAAATCAATCTCATACATAGAGTTCATACACGACAATTTAACTCATAAAATAACACAACAATAAGATAAAACACTTATCCTTTAGAATAGTTGTGGAACCAACTGCTTGTGACAGAGGTTCCACCCAACCATATAATTTTTCTTCCAAATATCAATAAAAAGTCACCCGCAAGCTGGGGCTGGCAATCCATAAAATAGGGTGGTGTCTCAATGTCCTCACGTCGATTAGAAAATCCACAACCAACTGGTATTCTCCTACAACTATATTGATTTTCTACCATCTCTCTTCCTCTGAACCTACCCAATCCAAGGAGAGTACCGCTTCAATGAGATCAATCGCTCGGGCATCCCATTAATTTATTAGGGTATCTATGGAACATGTAAGTGGAAATCTCTCTATTGGGAACTCAAGGGAACTCATTGCTAGGAAAAATACAAGGAAAAACAACAAAAAACATTTTTTATTACATTGAAACTCACACAAGAGTTCACTCTTCAGGCCTAACAACCTAACTCTTCAGTATTTAGTGCCAAAAAACTCTGAAAACACTCCAACATGTCCTATAAATCACCCTTCATGGATTTTCTAGCTACAAGCTCTCTTTTATGTTCTCTATGTGTTGTTCATGCAAAAACATTATTTGTCTAAAATTGTTGTAATAGCCCATACAAATTTCCTCCCTTTGGATTTCATTTATTGACTCATACACTTCCCCAAGCTCATTGTTATGAGCCACCCATGCTGCCAATAACTATGGCATGTGACTTCTCACACCCACCCTCTTACATTCATTCAATGATTGGCCTTGGGGATACTTAATCAAAAAGTAAAGTTTAATACATAATGATAATAAAATTCAGAAATGTGGGTGGAATTAATAGACATGGGTAATTCCCCCTTGGACCCCTCTTATATATTCTCCTAGTCCTTCCCCTCTCTTGTGTTTTAATTCATCCCCCATCTTTTTCCCTTTCCTCTTAGCATCTTGCATCACAATTTATTATTAAAACTTAGAAATACATTTCTCACAGACATCACTTGGCTGTAGACACACATTATATCTAGATTAAGCATTAATTAAACTAGGGATTATATCAGGGATGCTACAATATCTCTTAGCTTTACTATTTTCATTTCTATGACTCATTCCTATATAAAATTAATTATAAATTTCCAATCCTCATTCGAAGGGTACTAATCATATGGCATCATTCTCCTATATGCTTGATATCTAACTCATTATATTTATCATATGTTGGAGCTGTCAAAAAAAATGTTTAATATGTAATAGAAAATAAAAATCATCAATCAAGTTTTCCACTATTGTTTGAACTCTTATAACTATGGTCATTTATTTAAACTTTTCATCACTTTCTCTGAGATCAAAAAAAATATGTCTGTAACTTTCAAATATAGAAATCCCTCATTTTTTACTCCAAAAAGTAGGAAAACCCATCTATATTAACTTATTGATATTATTGGAGAAAATTTCAAAATTCATTTTTACCATAATGCACTTGTTCTCGGCTTGTTGGATCAAACATGTCTTAGTAAAAACTTTTTCTGTCTCCATCACCATTGAAGTTCTATCTTTGATTCATTTTTTCCTTAGCTCTTCCTTTGAGATATAATTAAGAGATTTTATAATTTTTGGTGTTGCTTATGGTCTATTTTCCAATTCTTGGAAAGATTTTTGTCTAACCATATCTGCTTCATTGTTTAATTATTCCTCTTCTCCAATCAACTTAAAACAATCTAACATTTTGGTAACCTCTATTATGATTTGGTCTGAGATGGGATGTCTTGCATCTATCAAGTATTGTTTACCAACTAATTTATCTTGTAATTGTTCCACATCTCCTTGTAATTTGGAATTTATCTTTAGATATTGTTCAATGTTTTTATCTTTATCCTTTATTTGTTCCCTAAAAATATTTATTTCAGCATTTTGTACAAACATTGTTTTCTTGAGTTTTTCAATCTCAACTTCTTTTAAATTAATCTCTAATAATGCTTCGGTTAATTCTTCAAATGAGGCTATTGGTTTTGAAGAATGTGAAGAAGAAAATATTTTCTTTAATGATACAATTTGTTGTTCATACACATCCATATGATATTTCGTCTATACCACCTGTCTCAAAAATTGATCTTTCTCCTATTGCATTTCTTGCAATTCTGGTGTTTGAACATAATCAATTCTAGATATAATAAGCTTTTTATTTAATGATTATATTTGATTATCTTTAGTATTCATGAGAGCTTCTATAGATTCACTATCTTTTGGATTAGCTTATAATTCAATCACCCACTTATCAAGATCTTTAACCCTCATTTGCTTGGTTTTGTTCGCTAATTTTTCCCGTTTCAGTTGATTTTGAATCTTTTCATTCGTAGTCTGCAACTTCTTCATTCGAAGAGAAACTAGCGTGACATATCTATGAAACATTTCCCTAGTTTTCATATAAAAATACATTTCATCAACATAATTCACTGCCTTTAGATCAATTGAGATGTTAGTGTTATTAATCCTTTAATTCTAATACAAATATATTTATCTTTCCCTTTTCATAATCCAGCGTAGATAAAAATATGTTCTAAGATGATCCTTGATCATAGATTTGGGGGTAAATATCATTTTTTATTTTCACACCTTTCCTGTTAATTCCGATAAATTTATGGTAAATATATTCCTACTTTGACAGTTATGCTCCCAATGCTTCTTTTCCATCTTGACTTTTTAAGTTCTATGCATTTGTTGATGATAGAAATTCTATGACAACTACATATTCTATTTTTGATGATTGCAATACATTTTGTGTTATCTGGCTATTTTTTCTGCATATTCTTCGGTCTTCTGATTCTTTCTTGATTGTTCTTCCTCTTCCTTTGACATTATTTGAATTGATCTTGTACCTATTCTCTCATATGTCTTCTCAAACGGCTCTGGATTTCTTATCACTCGTGATTCTGATGGTTGAATAGAACCTTGTTCTTGAATTTACAAAATTCTCTGTATATCTTCCAAGATATCTTGATTATCTAGTAGCCCCAGTTGTGCTTTTGATTGATTGTGACAAGGGGAGGAGACAAGATCTTTTATTTTAGTGGAAATAATAGAATGAGGATCATAGATCCACATTTCACCTTGTTGGAATCCCATTTCTTGAAGAAATTTGCATCTTGAAAAGATGCTCTATTGTTTACAATAAAAAGGTTCTACTTTCTTCTTCAACTGAAAAGTTTCCTTTTGTTTCTTAGACACAAAATGAATATAATGAGAATTTGTTGTTTTCTTTATCAATTCAAGAGAAAAATATCTAGGTGTTAGAAATATAGGCAAGAGAAAAAGGTTGAACTATAGCACCATAAATTCTAATTTATGTGTGATATAAAAAAATACCAATCTCCTACCATTGTATCGGGACTCAATTGTAACAGACTTTTATATTCTGAGAAAATTCTAGGTGAAGATTCATCATGATCGATTTAAAAGGACAAAGACATAACTAGCTTCAAACTCTAACAATTGAAAATGGATATTTTCAACTAAATAATGGGCATAATTGTACTTCACTAGGGGTTTAAAAGTAGGTGGACATATAGAACTCATAAACCCAAGAATACACTCATCAACAGTTTTATCATTGTCATTCCCTAAAATTGTAGTCATTGTTGCTATAATCTTCTTATATGTTTCAGGAAGAGTATTAATTTTAAGGATGACACTATCTTCATAAACATTGATATTTTGACCCTGAAGTAAAATAATTATATCTCCATAAATTAATTCTTTGAAAAATGTAGCTAATACTTTCTAATTTAATGTTTCACTTTGAGGGTTTTGAGGAAAGTTAAACATTCCATTAATGGATTAATGGATTGGAAATTTATGACAAATAAAGCTAACCCCATTCTATGAAATGACAGACCTTTGAGATAAATTGTTATTTTTGGCGCATGAAGATATGAATTCAGGAAAATGGTATGTATGAGGAACAATAAAATTCGCTAAATCGGAATCCCATGCACGATAAAAATCATGAAGGTCTCTGAAATCTTGCATAGATAATTGGTGTAATTCAAATAGGTCAAAATACAATGCTAGGTCATATATATCACTATCCATATCGACCAAGTCTTTCTTTTAGGAAATAAGTTGTCTTATGGTTTTAACATAATTAAACGATTCTATTTTTAAAATTAAAATAAGAGAGAGAGAAACGGTTTTTAAATACCCGAGATAAAGCTTAAGCTAGAGAGATTAGAGATTTGGCTGAAATTTCAATGGGTAATTCGAACAATTTTAAGTTCAATCTCCCATTGACGAGAATAACTTTTAACCGCAATATTTTAACTTTTAATCAACATAAATAACCCTAAAATATGTAGCAAACTCTAACTGGTTGAAATGACTGATTAAAATATATAAATTTTAAAACAAATATGTCATTTCACATTTTCCTCACGTGACATAATCATTCCTCGTTGTCACTTCATCATTTTTGTATGTTTTTTTGGGGTCATATAATGGTTTTGAAAAGCATTCAAGGGGGGTGGAATTAACGTATCACTTCCCTGTGGTTTTGTCGAAAATCATGCTATATTGTTTCAGGAACCCCTCCCTTTTATTAAACATCATGGATATGAAGGGGGAGGAAAAATAACATTTGGACGGTTGATTTATTATAATCATGCTCAATCTACCTGTGATGTAATAACAATTTATGGAGACATATAATAGACCATAATAAATCCTATTAAAGTTTTATTAATTTATTTATTAAAACTAATAACATTATAAAATTAAAACAACATTAAAAACTAGACTAAATTAAACTTCAAATAAAAGAAAATTTTCAAATTCAAACCATTAATTAATTAATAATTTAAAACCAAATATTAAGAAGTTTTGATTTTTATTAAAATTTAAGCAATGTTGTAACATGAATCAAGAAATTACAAGTCATGGACTAGTTCCATGTTCAATTATGATATTTTTCCAAGTTCTTATGAACTTCTCTCTCATGAGGTTTTTGCTCATGTTTTATGTTCAAGTATCAACTTTTGCAAATTCATTATGATTTTTTTTCTCAATTATGAAATTGTGACAAATTAACTATTTCCTTGTGAAATAATTATGAGAGTTTTACTTAGTTATGTGATTCTATGCTCATAACATATAATAATATGTTTGCAAAAACTATGGTGGAAAAGTACAAGTAAATCACACTGCGATCAATGCAAAGAGAGGAATCCAATGGGATAGGTCCCATATAAGGGTGCTAGTCGGACCACTTTAATTTTTGTTTTTTTTTTATACTCGTACGATGTTTACTCCTATTTGATTAATACTACAATGAAAGAATGCCAAAATTATTAATAATAAATATTGTGTAGGAATTTCACATCCTAGTAGGAGGAAGCATAGTTTCCCACATTAGATGTGCAAAATTTCAATACTCTTTCTATTATTTTCTATTATGGGAGAAAGCGTTAAGGTTTGGGGGCTTCCTAAGGTCAAGGGAATTCCCTATGCTATCCCTCTCTTGTATATGAGTGGGGTCCAACAGTAGTAAGCAGTCCAATATCACAAGGATATAACTAAGGAGGATATGTTGTACCATTATTTGTACTGCTCGATTACCAAGGTTTGTGAGAGTAGTATTCCTGAGTGTTTCTCTGAGTGACACTATAATAGTGAAAATGTCAAATGGGGAATCTATGGCTAGTTTTAGGACATATAAAGGACTCTAGATACACCCAAGGGTATGGAGGAGTGAAATTCCAGGTTTAGGCAATATCTGATGTGGTACTACTTGAAGGGGTACCAACATGTGTTATATGGGTTTCCAGGAAGGTGAAACCATGTGTAGTTCATGTGTGTATTCTTACCCACTAAACAAAAAATCATTGTGGTTCTTTATACATTCTCGAACACATATCTAACCTAATTATTTTTCCCTAAAAGTATGTCCACGAAAGGGATTTAATACCACTTCTAAGATAGTAGAAGGAAACATGTAGACAAAAATTATTACCAAAAATATTTAATAGAAGTAGATGAAACAATAAACATAGTGGCAATATAGATGCAAATGATGATACCTTTACTATCTTGAGAGAAAATTTCACTTGCCTCTTCGAGGGGGAAATATCCAGTAGACCAGAACTCGAGTAAAAATCATTTCATAAGAAGATATTTTCAATGCTTTCTACCTCTATATATATTGTTTCTATATTCATGAGAAATTTCTAGAGGCGAAACCTACTAGAAAGTTTTCTTAGATTAGACATGTTCACATTATTACATAGGACTTATTTACTAATGATGGACTTTATTACATAGAAAAATATATTATTCTATATACGTGAGGGTTAGGGAGGTTAGGACCCTAACATATTTCCTCGCTTCTTTTACCTTTTGAAAATCCTTCCTTAATTCAATTTGGTCTTCTGGAATGAGGTCTTCATGTATAAATAATTTTGGCCCTTTTACACTTATATTTTTACTGAATATGCCATATTTATGATGATTAGAGATTACCTTAATATGTATTAACTTATATTTATTCTTATTTATTTTACGCATCCTCTTTGCTTCTACAAGACATGTTGTTTCAATTTGTAATAATTTTTTAGTTCTTACTAGTGCTAGCATGTCGGCATCTTTTTTCTCTTTTAAAATTTATGGCATTCGAGGCTCTTTTGTTACACCCATGTTCTAAGTCTATAAGGTTATTCATTTCCTCTTTCATGGGTTTGATATACAATTCACTTTCTAAATTATTTAGGGAAAAAATGTTATTTATATTTACCTCTAGATCTTTAATCTTGATCCCTAGATTAAGATATTATATATTAATGACCTCTCCTTCTTGGGTTGATTCTTTATTTTCTTGTCTTTTCTTTTCCATTTATTGTAATCTAGTCTCCATTTTATGAAACTTAGGATCCAATCCTCATATTTTATTGGTTATATATTTATAAATTCGTCTTCAAATAATCTAAACTTATTATCAAGCATTGCCTCTAAATTTTTTTGAAGTTTGTCTTCTCTTTGTTCTCTACATTTATTTAATGTTTTTGTATACCCACAAAGACTATTTACGGTTACTTTTTTAGGTCTCCCTTTGAGAGGTTTTGGTACATGAGGTAAAATGTTCATTTTGTTTTGTCACTAGCGGAATCAAGAACTAGTCGAGAATGTATTTGCATGACACAAAGTCGTTTTATCTGACCGTTACCACTATAACCTCCAGGCATGTCAATGAAACCCCGCATGTGACACACAAGGTAAGTTGAGGGTTTTGAACGAGTGACTTCACATAATAGAGTTCCTTAACAATGCACTCTATCATCGATTGCTCTACCTCCCGAGGTCAGTGAACTGTTAATATTAGAATAAAGGAATAGAGATGAAATAAATTATAAATAAGAGTGGGAAAAAAAAGTTGTACACCTGATTAGGTCAAACTCATAATTTTTAGGGTTGTAGATATATGCCTCAGTCAAAATTCCTCCATGAAAATGCCACTTGAAAATGTCTCAATGAAAATCCCCATAAACATGTCTTAGTCAAAATGGCCCGTGACAATGCCTTCATAATTAGGGTAATAGAAGTATGCCTTAGTGAAAAATGCCCTTCTCAAATGTCACTTGAAAATTTCTTAGTCAAAATGACACCTGAGTGAAAATTGTCCATAACAATTGGACATTAAATAAAAACTTATATTAAAATTATAAATAAAAGTATTTTAGCGTATGACTATGTTATAAAATCATTACATTGATTTTAAAATAAGTTAGTTGATTGATTGGTAGTAAAACTTTATCAGTTTATGAAAGTAATATTATATAAATTACATGATTATAATAAGACATTGAGATATTCGTATAACACAAATTGTTAATTATTGATTCATTTAACATTTCATCGTTGTAAGCATAACTAATTAATTTGTTAATATAAGTTTTATAGTTTAATGGCATTTATTAAAATAGAAGATTAATTCTTGTATTCTAAATTTGTTGATACACGTTTAAATTTTGATAAGACTTTCTGCATTTCTTTATTTGAATTTCATTGGCCTACATTGTAATCAACATCCTCAATGTAACATCTTCAAAGGGCTGTAACAATAGATGTGTGACACTTTCTCCTCAACCAGAATTGTCTATCCCGCCACCGGAACTTGAAGCTGGTGAAATGGCTCATGGCCCTCTTAGTCGAATCAAGCTGGTGGCTCTCGATCAAGAATTGGAAGGGCTCATTGGGGAACACTAGTAGGTAACAGTAGCAGAAACTATAGGAGAAAGTTACGTTAAGTGTCACACACTTCAACTTAAAACGTAACTTACTTTGTTTCATTTTGGGAAGATTTTTTTATAATGGGTAGGTTTCTTTAAAAACGATGTTTACCTATGGAGAAAGTTGCATATAAAGGCATATTCATAGAAATACATCTAAGAGAATAATATTAAAACTATAATTAATGTTTTTAATAAAAGGTTAGATGTAAAAACGTATTTACACAATTTTATTTTAATGTGTTAATAATTTTAATAATTAATTCATGGTATTTTTTAAATAGTCATTAATTCAAGATTATATCTACTTATACACTCAATTTGTATTAAAAGTAGCGACATCTCTTATAATCAATTATAATATAAATGTTGAATTTTATTTGTTGAAGTGTGTAATCAACAACTTGATAATATAAACCTTGAATTTTATTTGTTAAATGTGTAATCAACAAATTTTTAGGATTTGATTTAATGATTTTACTGAATACTTCAAATATTTTTTTTAATTATTAATAAAAATCAATTTCAATAATTTTTATTTGTATTTTAAAATAATCTTAATAATTCATGTTCAAAAACTATTAATATGACCTATTTTTGTAATTTAAACTAATTTTTTTATTATCTAATTAAATTCAAGTAAATCCTCTCAATTCTAACTCAATCTCTAAATCAATCTACAATTAAAATAATATATAACATTTAAATCAATATAGTAATCTTAAATTTCCTTAAAACATTCTGGATTTGAAAATGGGCTTTGTAGGAAGTATCCTTTTAAATGGTGTTTATAAGTAGCCATATTATAAAGATTTTAAATTTTAATCTCATGTTTAATTATATTTCTTAAGTCTGTTTAGAAAGATTGCAAGTAAATAAATAAATAAAATGACACTCATATAACATTTAAAATCTATGGAAATAATTTTATGGATTAATATATTTTTTTATCAATT
>SNQJ01S0029739.1:13046-43327 GCA_010110895.2 Picea sitchensis
GGGATCCCCGAGAAGGCAATAAAAGGCCTCTCGATAAGAAACAAAAGGGACCCGAAGAAAATAACAAAAAACAAGACCTAACCAAGAGGATGGGAGGTCTCATCACAAGCCGACCCATTATGTTCATAGGTATCTAACAATATGACATTGTCATTATCTGGTCACCACGCCAAGGCAATGACCTTTGGTTGCATGGCCAAGGGGGTCTCATCATGAGCCAACCTTATCATTTCTATGAAAATACCAGTGGGTAACACTGTCAGCTTTGGTCACCATGCCAAGGTAGTGTCCTTTGGTCAGACCTTGAAGTAAAAAGAAAGAAAAAGCAATAAATAAAGAATAAAGACAATAACGGGGCTTGGAAAAAGTGCATCCATGACGGGTACAACTCACCTCCTACAAAGGCACCCACGGACAATACTTACCCCTGGTCTTCACTATAACTAGACACTCCCTAGACCATATCACTTCATGTACATGGCTTGAATGATATTCTATAGAAACTTTCATTTTCTTATGGATACTGGCCCAATAGGTTATTCTGTTTGTTTCTTCAACTTTGTATAGTAGATCAGTGTAATGTCTTTGAGCTCTTAAAGGATATGCTGGGGATTTTATTCATGTATTTGATAAATTTAATAATGAAATATGATTGACATTGCTATGATCCCGAGGAATGATGAGCCCATGGAGGGCGAAGTTTTGATGTGCAGGACCATACCCGGTGGACAGGTACCAGTGGACCGGTACACATGGGGATATGATTAGCTCGGACCTCCATGGGGCTGAAGAGCCCATCATATGGTTGTTGGGATGGTAGAGACAGGACAATGTTATGATGAGCCTTTGCATGAGAAGACAGAAGGATGTTCCACCAGGACACTTTGGCAGAGCCTAGCCTAAGGGGAATCACCCACTGCAGATGGAACATTTGCCTTTGATGGACAGGACGTCACCCAGGAAAGAAGGATGCTATTCTGAGTGTGTGGTAGTGTGATGAGGTTGTTTGACACGTGTAGCAGCTTGGAGAAGCGATAGAAGGGCCAACATATGGCCTCTGGATGCTAGATATGCCCAAAAAGGGCCAACATCTCCCTCAGAAGGGCTTGACGTCCCTCTTTTTGCTCATATTATGTCATTTTCTAACTGTTAATGTAAAAACAGTGTAAATTTTATAGTCAACCTTGTGGGTTGTTTTAATGACCTAAATTTTAATTCAAAGGTCATGGATTGGTATGAATAGAGGACGTTTCTCCTCATTTTGAAGATAACATAACTCACTCTCTTGTGAGAGACTATCTTTTAGCCTTTTGCTTGGTATTTTTGGTGTTGGAAGTGAGGCGCAACTCTTATTGAAGGATTTCTCTTGGCATTTATGGAGTTTCTCTCATGGAAGGTTTACAACTAGGGTTTGATTATGCATTCTTCATGATATGTAAGTGAATTTTTCATGCAAAACTTATTAAGTGAATGGTTGTAGGCTTAATTTCTTACATTTGCTATTATATTGTTATTGTATTGCTAAATCTTGAAACCCTAGGTAGCAAGCACACTAGCAGGTCATTGCTATATGTCCGCATGCTTGAGAAATAATTTTAACCATTGATAAAGGAAGATATATCCTAGTCATTGCTACACTTATCTCCCTTTTTCTGAGTTAGCATTAAAGTTATAGGTTGAAGAGAGGAGATGTCCTAGGCCTAGTTAAATCTACACCTGGGGTTTTAACCATCTAGGGTTTGAAAAGCCTTGCTCCTGCAACACTTTTCTCCCTTATATCTGTACTTTGAAGCTAACCGTTTTTCCAAGTGTGTTTAGAGAAAGAGGAAGGAGCATGAGGCCTTGCTTAAGAAACACCGGAATGAGCCTCCTTCCCTTAGGGTTTTGATTCTAAGGCCCTGCCATTGCAGCACCATAGAACCCTACCCTCCAGTCCTTAAATTTTAATCCTCCTGAGATATTTTGCCCTTACTTTGAGTCCATTTACCCTAAGGCACCGGTATTCTTTCCAATGTTGAGCTTGAAGTGTTCAAATTCATCTTTTAAAACTTTAATTTTTGAAACCCTAACTAACCCTAATGCCACTAACTAGGGCTAACGTCAGACTTGACGCATCAACCCTTCTAACTAAGTAATTAGTGATGACGTCAGGCCTTTATTGAGCTATGTTTGATTGATAATACTGTTGGCTTGGTCATTCTGTGATAGATATTGATGAATTGGTGATTTTTCATTGGCTAATTAGTAAAACGTTGAATTCATCTTATCTGTTACTTTGCGTATTGAATGAAATCAGATAATTAAGAAGTACTAACCCTTTGAATTTATAACCTACAAATACACATATAGTGTTTTTATTGTCTTGTTCTAGGTAGGTGTTCTCAACATGGAATTCACTTCTTTATTGGCTGATTAGCCGGATTATCTGATACTAGTGGTAACCTGCGAGGAGGGATAACCTTAACTTTTGCCCTTTTTACTCTTTGCCTCTTCAAACCCCAGGTTACCGGGGACGTCTGCCCTGGGCTAACCTCCCTAAACAGAAAGAGCCCCCCGTCGAGGTGACATTGGGTGGGGAGGTTTGTGTTACACCAGTTTGACCCTTATCCTTTAGCCTTGTAACCTAAAATACAAACTGCACGATAAAAGGCATAAGGCCGAGTCTTCCCTCACTGTGAACTATTATGCTTCATTCTTGTTATGCTTGACAAGTGAGAACTCATCGTAGAGGAGCTAAGAATTATTTTTTTATTTTTCCCTTAACAAAAATCAGAATAGAGGTGGGTTACTTGAGATGTGTGTTCGTGAACTAGAGCTAGGGACGAGTTAGAAATATTTTCTGGATAGATTATATCGTTAAGTATCCGTATATATATTTTATTTTATATTAAACAAATTTTATATAGGTTTTGGCAAAAACTCTTATACTGTCAAAGTCCCTTCTATAGTTTAAGAGCGGTGATTCTATGATATATGGATTTTTAAAATGTTGTTGAAAAATTCCTAACCGTCGGTTAAATCGAATTAGAACTGACTCTTCTTGTTGATTAAAGTATGACCTTAACCTTGTAAGGTCCATATTGTCGCTTCTCAAACAAAACAGTAGTTATCATTGTTGTCGAGAGTTCCTCCCTTATGTAAACTCATGTTCTAGGAAGGCCTCTCAAGTAGAAAGACGCTCCTATAGGATTTGTAGGTCTATCTGGAAGTTTATATATATATATATATATTTCTTTTAGAAAACCTTGTTTGGAATACTTAACCCTGCATACCAGAACTTAATATCCACGCAGCACTCTGTGATATTCGACTTGTCTAATGATTACTACCAGTTACACCTGCAAATATTTTTCCAGGTTCACTGAGCCACAATGGGTTTTTACTCACCGTACACATAGATAGAGCTTTGGCTTCCTAAATTTTTACATCAAACTATCCTAGCACTGCAAGAAATAAGATTATGGGTTTAAATAGTTTTAATATCAGTCTTCTTGAATTTTTATTGATATTTCCGTTCCTTATTAATTTTTTTCTTGTAACCGGGTCCTTGATTTTTCTCCGTTAACGCATTTAGGTTTGGGATCAGAATGTGATTTCAATAGTGAGATGTTAATGAAAAAATATATTTAGGTTTTGGTTTTGTATCATGGTGTCAAATATATATACATCTATATATAGACATTTGTCGTTAGAGTGCACATCCATTCTTGTGCATTATCTCTGTTAATTTTTTTATTTGAAAGTTGTGGATATGGTGTTAATGATGGGTCGTTCTGTCTACCAGGGATTTTAAAGTTTGTGAGAACAGTCATAACACATAAATAATAATTTCTATTACACATATTACACATAATATTACGTGTATATATAGTTGGAATCAGATCCAATTATCTCCAAACATAGAGATAGTTGTTGAGAGAATCTCTCAACAACCTCCTACACATCTTCAACAGATTCAAACCAAATCCAAACCAATCTATTGGAAGCATTATTCCAACACCCTCCAATAATGCTTACATTATAAAAACTTACAACACTCAATAACAAATTACAATATTAATCATTTTCTTTCTTTGTCTAACTAGTCTTCATCAACACTTCTATCCACTCTGAAATCTTTCGTTGTACGCTCTTTCTTCTCTACAACTTCGAGCTTCCCTTTCAACTCATTTAAGATAACACAGCTTCTGAAAATCATTGACGAATTTGTAGAATTGACGATTCTCAACCTCCCAAAGGACAATCTTGATAATGAATTATCCTATGGATACACTACCACTGTGGAATCCCCCCTAAAAGAAAATTTCAACAGTTATATAGGACAGTGATTTGATTACTAGGTATTTTCAACAGTCAATCATACAACTGACCTTTTTTAAACACACATACAATAATATATACATGGACAACTTGTCACCGTTGTTCTTGAAGCCCAAAGCACAAGAAGATCCACCATCATATAATAGAATATGCATAACCAAAGAAATGAAGTGTTCCTATGACACCAAAGTACGTCAAGAACCACTAATTTAGGTTATGATATTATGTTCATTGATTGATTCTACAAAATAAAATTTTAGAGACAAAATTCATACAAATTAATATAAGTAATTAATTAATATAACCACCCATTTAGATTTTGACGCATTCACAGTCCTTCAATCTGGTAAAACGTAAATAGGAATATGGAATATGTGACTCCAGCGAGGTTGAAGAAGATCCTGAAATCAATGGCCATATCGCCCTTCTTCTGGTGAGAAGAAATTGTTGTGTAAGACGAATAACAGATCACAATGATGCCATGAGTAATCCCTTGCCATAGGCATCCTGATGAATGGTTGTAATGTCCTTCTTGATGAATTGAAGATACCAGTCCGTGAAAGGGTTGCCCTTCAGATTCCCCTTTCCGTGCATGAACCAACAAAAATTTCGTCGTAATTGCACTGATTATTGATCTATTGCACCAGTCAGCCTCTTAAATATCTGGTCACGTGCCCTTTCTTTTTCTGGGTGGAAAAGAGTTTTCTATATGGGAGTAAGGCGACTCACTCACAAAATAATTTAATTTTCACACATAAAATTAATTTACACATAAATAATTGCACTCTTCAAAACACACTCTCACATATATGTATAGAGAATTAGTTCCAATGACTATCACATCTTCCCACTCCTGTGAGGGATTAAGCTTAACTAGGCTCTGATAGCATCTTAAAGTTTGTGAGAACATCCATAACACACAAATAATAATTTCTATTACACATATTACACACACTATTACATGTATATATAGTTGGAATGAGATCCAACTATCTCCAAACATAGAGATAGTCGTTGAGAGAATCTCTCAACAACCTCCTACAAATCTTCAACAGATTCAAACCAAATCCAAACCAATCTATTGTAAGCATTATTCCAACAAGGAATATTACACATATTACACACACTATTACATGTATATATAGTTGGAATGAGATCCAACTATCTCCAAACATAGAGATAGTCGTTGAGAGAATCTCTCAACAACCTCCTACAAATCTTCAACAGATTCAAACCAAATCCAAACCAATCTACTGTAAGCATTATTCCAACAAGGAAACTGATCAGAAGTTAAAGGAGTTTCCTCATTTCGATGTTGCATAGGTTTGCTTCCAAATTAGATTTTGACTGTAGACACGGCATATGTAATAATCGTACCCTCTTTTAAAAACCTTTTCTTTATTTTCCAAACCAATCTATTATAAACATTATTCCAACAAGGAACCGATCAGAGGTTAAAGGAGTTTCCTCATTTCGATGTTGCATCGGTTTGCTTCCAAATTAGATTTTGACTATAGACACGGCATAGGTAATAATCATACCCTCTTTAAGAACTTTTCCTTTATTTACTACTGCTTCTACCAATTTGATAGTATCAAAGTAATGACCTGAACACAATTTTCCTTTTGTTTTTAAGACAGAAAAAAGGGGCAAGGTTTTTGGTACACCCTACACTTCTCAACAACCCTGATTCACGCCAAAGGAAGTAATATATTGTTTCCACAACTTCTTGAATACCAATAAATGATATACATGTGTTCACTATTAAGTCCAAGTATTATTTTAAGTAATCGCTTTGTTCTTCTTGTTCTGTAGGTAAAGGAAGGTTTTCCACATTTGAATTTCCCAAGGTATTTGGGTTCTTATTTCAAGGTATTTGGGTTCTTATTTCATCAATATCTACTCCGTGAACCTTTGACTTCAATTTTTATATTTACTTACAAAATATTTCGTAGGAAAAGAGGAAATTTATGTTCGATAAATCTACAATTTCTTTTTTTTAAGGAATGTAAGGGTGCCCTATATTCATGTGTAGTCCATCAATATGATACCATAATTATGGTCAATTTTAATTAATTTTATATTTCAATAAAACTTCCTTTATTATGGAGATGTATATTTATGTAAATTTTTGTATGGTATTTGTGATTTCTCTTTAAATATGAAATTTTCATTTTTCTCTAAAGGTGTTATAGTTGCAATATATTTAAGAGATATCATATATTTTCATTAATAATATTGACTCTTACATTGCAACATGTTTTTCGAATGCAAAATTCTATAATTTTGATATTTATGTGTAAAGAAAAAAAAAAACATTTCAATTTTTGTAATGCACATACTCCTGTATTAAATCAAGTTACTTGCCGTGACCACTTCCAAACTTGACTATAACTCCATAAGAGTGAACTGAGTTTTCTCATTAGCCAAAATACCTTTATACAATTCATAATTGTTTTCCTAACACCACCTTTGCTCACACAAAAAGTAACCCATTCATTTTCAACATACTCAGCAATGTCATGCCTCCCACATATGTTGTATTTATCCTCATTGTGCCTGAGACTTTTCATTAAATTCATTTCCCTCCTTGGAAATTCACACCTTTAGAAATCCTTGATTTTTAGGGGATGCTAGTGACAACACTCCACTGCTAACACTTGTAAAATATAGATTTGAGTTACCTCAAACATGTTCCCCACTCATGGATTCATAGTCAACTATTTTTAACCTCGTTGTTCCATTGTTTCCTGCATTTAATAAATTAATAATTTTTATCTTTTACATTTGTCCATCAAAAGGGGACAATTGGCAAATCAAACTTTTTCTCAATAATTAAAAATATATCAGTTAAATGTCTTAATTAAACCAAGTACAAATTTCCATAAATGGAAAGTATTCAATAAAAAATTGTTTAATACTTGAGGATATTACAGGTTGGGTGGAAAATCAATCCTTGGTGCAATTTCCTCCCTATCTATTGAAGAATGGTTCATGTATATGTTAAATATTGTTTCGCGGGATATTTATTAATATTATTTATGGAATCTTGTTGAATATTGGTTTATGAAATCTTATTATAACATTATTTATGGTAGTTGGAGTGCACTTGGCTAAGACTTAGGCTTTTAGAAGCTATACGATTAGGTATTTTGTATTTGAGTATTAAATTGTGCACTAATGGTCCATTGGTTGATGGTGTAGTTTCAACATGTTCCTTATGTTATACAATTGGCTTAGGTTGATGGAGAGTTGGTATGGATTGTTGTTTGTCATCGATTTCAACCATTGGAGAGTGATAATGTAGATTGATGTCAACCCTTAGAGAAAGTCTGGTAGAGAATTCTAGTAGTACAAAGGTTTGGGAAATGGACCCAAGGTTGTTTCATGTATAATGGTATGAGTTTTAATATATTTGAAGGTAATATTATTCTATATGGATAGTACATGTCATTACATTTCTCGTGGTATGTGGAACGTCACATAACTCCTCACGGTTAGAGAGTTATGGCCATGAGAAGTTGGGGAACCCAGGTTTGGGTAATGTACCCAAGTTTGTTTGATGGATAATGGTATGAGTTTTGATATATTTGCAGGAAAGACTATTCTATATGGATAATACATGGCATGTCATTTCCAGTTATATGTGAAACATCACATAACTCCTCACAGTTAGAGAGTTATGGCCATGTGAATTTGGAGAACCCTCATGAGTCATCTAGAAGCCCCAAAAGGTCAAAGTAGTCAAAGTAGTTTAAGAGATTTTAGAAGGTAAATATTAAAGTGAAGTGATGAGTGTACTATAATTCAAAGTGAATACAAAAGAAATTATTTAAATAATAAATTTAATGGAAAAATTAGAAGTGGGTTAACCCTAAAATAAGGAAAGTGGGTTAAGATGGTTAAAAGGTAACCCCTTGAGGAAGCTACTTGAAAGTATAAATAAGAGGAAAGACTCTCTCATTTTAATCACACTTGAGTATATTGAATATCTACAAGTGAATGAGGTAACCAAAGGATATATAAGTCGAATTTCAGATGGAAGGTGAAGTAAAGAAGGTCAAAATTCAAGGGACAATAAATTCTTTTGATGATGCTTTATAAGGTATGTTATTTACAGGTCATCTCACGATTTTCTCAATAAATTTTTTTCTAGAATGATTCAAACCGTGGAATTGGGAGGTTGTTGAGGGAACATATCTAAGTAGTTGTGGTACAAATTTCATCTTGTGGGTCATTGTATTTTTGGAGTTACACTCCGTGGAAAATAGGGTTTGTGGCTAGTCATGAAACTGGTCTAAAATAGGTGTTTCGGGTAAAAACATCATAAATTATTCATGACAGATCTGAATTATGTAAGACCAAATGTGTTGGTTATAGTATAGTATGTAGTATTCTTTGTACTATTTTTAGTTCCATGAAACAAATATTCTGTGCGGGGCACACTCTACAAGTTCGCACTCTAGAATAAGACATAACTCAACGAGGTATGCCATTTTTTCTATAAATCCTTTTCTGAGAGGTTTCAAATAGTGACACCTTGAGGACTTGCATAAAAAACACTGAAGAACATTGTGTACTATTTTCAGATCTTTATTCATTACAGGTACATAATTATGATTATTTCAAGTTAGGATTGTTGATTAATCCAAAACTAGTCATGTGAGACTAAAGTAAAGTTTGATGAAAATTCTAGTCTCTTGTTGTTAAATTTAAGGAAGGTTTGCAAGTATGTGATCATATACACTAGGTATATTACAAAGTTACAAATCATATTTTGTTGATAAGATTGATGAGACAAGTTGTTGTGATAGGTTGCTTGGACATGTTGTTGTGACATTTATTTGTACAGGTTTGGTGCATGGTTGATGCACTTGTTCATGGTACATGTTGAGGTACATGTTGGTGCATGGTTGATGCACTTGTTTATAGTACACGTTGAGGTACAGGTTGATGCATGGTTCAGGTTATTTGTACATGTTGTTTGGTATAGGTGGGTGCATGGTTGATGCACTTGTTTATGGTACATATTGATTATAGGTTAAGGTACAGGTTGATGCATGGTTGATGCATGGTTCAATTATTGGTACAGGTTGTTTGGTGCAGGTTGATTGGTACAGGTTTATAGCAGTATATCTCAGAGTGATAGTGTGGTAGTGGTTCCATCATTCTACTTTTATACTAGGGTGGTTGGAAGGGGAAAGGCTAGGTGGTTGTAGCCACCTTCCAGTTGTAGCCAAAGAACATAGGGGGTTGTAGCCTCCTTCTGGTTGTAGCTGGAGAATTGGGGAGTTAGAGATTCCCTTAGGTTGTAGCCTGATAAACTAGGGGGTTGGAGTCTCCTTCAAGTTGCAGTTGGAAAACAAAGGAAGTTGGTGCTTCCAATGAATGTAATTATTAAAGACATATAAGAAAAAACATTATGTGGTTTTCTCCCGCTTTGGGTTTCCACATAAAAAATTTTTTTTTTTTTTTTTTTTTTTTTTTTTTTTCTAGCTTTGGGTTTCCACATAAAGCGGTGTCTTGTGTGTATGTGTGTGATTTCTCATTTGTTCATTGTTTATTTACTCTTGCAACTCATTTGTTCATTGTTTATTTACTCTGCAACTATTGGATGATAATGCTACATTGATATAACACTTTCATTTTATGGTGAAAAAGGATTAAATTGCTCTATTATTGATTCACCCCCCCTCTGAGTAATCTAACACCTTATATAGTGTACTTGTTGGCTTGTATGCATGTGGTTGATAATTATATATCTATTTTATTTTGATGTATATAGTTTTAAAGAAAATATTTTTTATATTTAACACCCTAATGGGTTGTTACAAAGTGGTCTTAGATCCCTAGGTTTTCATAACTCGTTCCTATTAGAGATCAAATCTTAGATATTGTAATTCAAAACAAAAAATCCAATTGACCATGCATAGGTTACACCAAAGAATATGATTCTTGACCAATTAAGTTACTTTGTTGATTATTTAAGTTTTTCCTTTTTCATTTTTATATTGCACTTTGCATTGCTTAGTAGTTTCATTTCATCTCTTGTACCCAAATTGCAATAGGAAAGTTATTTTTCCAGGTAAGTTGTGAAGTTGACAAAGGACATCTACTTGTGTCAATAGATAGTTGGAGATTTGGTAGGGTAAGTACATTGTTGCTCCTATTGAACAATTGGCTAATCATATCTAGTGTTGGGAAAAATTTTAGGGGTTAAATTTCGACCGTGGGATAATTTTCCAAGAAATGATTCACCAATTTAGATCTTTTCCAAAAATGATTTTCCAAAGTTCTATAGGATACAATTATTTTTTGGTAAAAATTGCCAAAATTTTCTAGAAACTATATAAAATCCTTAGAAATTTAAATATGTTTACAAAAATATTGTCAAACATTTTAGAGTTTTCATCTTAAGAATAAGTGAGATTCACTAAGGTTTATATACTTTAAGATAAGTACAAGTCCTTAAAATTTTCCTTACTTAGTCTTGGTGTGGCTTTTAGGTAATGCTTAGGTCCATGACTTGACATTTTTTCGTGAAAATATCATATAGTTCTTCGAACAAAGTTTTGTAAGAAGTGACCTCTTTAGGGACACATTTTTTTTTTATAGGAAGGATGTTTTTTTTGTAAAACATGGTTTGATAGAAACGATGATAACAATGGTTTTAAAAATATCGATGAGATTCCTTGATTAAAGCATATATGGCACAGGAATAGGGTACTCAAAGAAATTCATCTATACTCTAGGGATGTCCTCTTTAGATTCAAAAACATGGTCATATTTGACGAGGTGCTTCAAAGGAGGAAATACAAATGGTCACGTGAATCATACTAGGGAACATTAGAGGTAGTCATGGCCTCTCAAACATATTCCTATGAACAAAATATGGGTGTGTCCAAGGGATCAAGATAACGTTATTTTATTAAATAAGGTTTGGATGAAGTGGATTCCCAAAGATTTCCACGCCCTGTTCCAATGGAAAGAGGACTCCTCCATGACATGGTACCCATGAAGGAGGAATCTGTGACAAAGATCTCCCATCCAAATTATAATAAAGCTAAATTAAAGGGAATCAATGGTGTAGGAGAAACACGATTGATGTTCTAGGAAAGAGGTGTGCTTCTAATGGATGGGGCATCATCTCATGATAACGATCAAAATCAAAATCATGATAACAATCAAAATCAAAATCATGGGGATGGAATATATGGTTCTTCATGGTGGAGAATAGGAACTTCAAGGATGGTTAGCATGCTTTGAGGTGGGATAGGTTATTTGTCATGGTAAGAAAAGACAGTGTATATGGACATCAAGAACATAGCATTTTATCATCACCATTTTACTAAAGAGGATGAAGGGAACATTAATGGATTATATTTGGGGATGGTGAGGTCAGTTATTAAATCCATAAAGGGTGATTTGGATATGGATCCATTGTGTTCCATGAGAAATTTATTTGTAGCATAAGAGGGCTCATGGAGCCACGAGAAAACCTCCATATGAAAAGTACAGAATTGAGAGTGGTTCAAGGTGTGGGGTTGGAGGAAGAAGTGGAAGAGGCACAAATTTTCCTATATTCATGTCAAAATGCCATATCAAAAGGGAGTAGAAATGGATTTTTAGTAGTAACCTATGATAGGAGGATGAGACCATGGTTTTCTCTTACCTAGGTAGAAATATGTAAGAGCATCCCCTTGTAGCTAGTGTGTAGTGGAGAAACTCTAATCCATCAACTACCCTATAGATTCAACATGTCTCAACTCTCAAAATTTGGGGGATAAGGGTGACATCAATCCCTTATTCCTTTACAAGCATCTTGATCCCTGAAACCCCACCACCTAATCCAACCGTCCATGTGTCATTTTATTATTCTATTTATGTATGCATTTTTTTAGTGGACCCAAGATAAATTTCCATGTGACTTTTTCAATGAATTAATTAGTGTATAATTGATTTATTGTTGAGGTTTTGGTCATATTTATGATGGTGGGTGCATTGTCTTTTTTCTAATATGAGAGATTACCACTCTCACATGAGAAGGTAGAAGAGAGGAAACAAAGAAATAAAGAAACACATAGCATAAAAAAAGTTCTTGAAGGAGAGAGTTAGCAAGAGATGAAGACTAAGAAGATCAAATAAAAAGGAAGAAGGGAGGAGGTGGTTCTCTCTCATTAAAGAGAAATCTTCACAAAGAACAAAAGAAAAAAAGTAGAAAAGAAAGAGAAAATTTTCACACTTACTAAATGGAAGTATAATAAAGAGAATAGTTAGATAAAATGGTGTAAATTGTTTTATCAAATCATAATTGCTATGTAAAATCATGTAAGTTGTTTTATCAATTAAATTAAAAAGAGAAGTAAAAAATGTAAAAAAAAACAATAAAAAAAGCTATAAAGGAGGAAAACAATTCCAACTTGAACTTGCTAGGGCCAATGAGAGAGGACCAAAAAAAACCAACCCAACATTTATGAGAGAAGTCATTGATAACTATTTTCGATAGTAAATATGAACCCAATCTAGAGTTAAATTTGTGGAGAATATGTAAGAAATTTCTAACCCCTTATGTGAGAAACGTTTCTTTAACCTTTTATAAAATTAGTTACTCCACTTTATAAATATTTACACAACAATGTGCCAACTTCGCGCACAAAAGAAAAACTAACACTGTATGTTGTAAGGCTTCTGGTTTCTATCATACTGCATGTTATGACGCTCCTTACTTTTTTTTTATGAGATCAATGCTCTTGCCCTCGAAACAGAATAATAAAAGATACTTTTATCGAATCAATATTTTCAAATAACATTTGAGAAACATTGTGGGTATGTTATAGGTCTTATAGAAACATTGTGGGTATTTGAGAAACATTATTTTCAGATAACATTTGATAAACATTGTGCATCTTATAGCTCTTTTTCAATAATTTATGTGATTGGGTGCAATACTCTAAACAGAGTACAATCATTCTCTTCAAATAACATTAGAGAAACATTCTAGTTCATAGCGGAAATTTAATTTACTATAGTATCAACCATATTGAATAGATTTAAATATATATTTGAAGTTATAAGGCTTCATTTTCAGAACTCAATACAACAAATATTGAAATTTCAAGATTGTCCGACATAATAGAAATTTATAATAATATTAACCAGTCTTTTAAGTATATCTTTGAAGTTATGAGACTTTGAAGAATTTCATACAACAACAAATCTTCCAGTTTCAAGAAAAATATTTCCAGCCTTCCCACGTCATCAGTCAAGGAGATACAATCGAGCCCTATATGGCTGCTGTATTTTCCATTAAAGTTTATTGGCAAAAATCACAACTGCATCTTATTTGTATCTTATATATGCCTATAATAAAAAGCAATAACTGTATATATCTCAAAACTTGACAGCCGCAAAAGTATAATGTCTGTGCTGGATATATCATATTCAAGGGCACTTATGTTTGTTGCCATGTGTTTTCATGTTGGCATAGCAAGGGCACATATCCTGGTTTCCATATGTGCCAGGAGGAACACATTTGCATCTGGCACAGCAGGTACCGCAAGCTCTTAAACATACGTTTTGGCGGGATGCCTCTTTGCATCTTTCTGAACATGCTGCCTTGCAATCTGCATTAACAGATCAAAACCACAATCAGTGATGTTCAGAATGAGCCTTGACTTCAGGAAACAAGTTAAAACAACAAACAAACAATAACAGAAATAATAAACACTGAAGATGGGCCTGGATTTCAGAACAAAACGTTATTTAACAACAAACACCTAAGAGACGCCTTAACTTTACAGGAGAAAGTTGAAAGCAACAGCAACTAGCAAATGATATCAAAATGAAACAACAAATATCTAAGATAAGACCAGACTTCACTAAAAAGTTAAAAGAAACATAAGCAACAACCACCAAATGATATTAAAGATGAACTTTAAATTCTCAGTACGTAGGTTTTCATAGTTCGTTATTCATAATATTAAAGATTTTTCTGGATGATAAAAACTGTATATTAGGATTTGAAATGTCCTAAGTTTCTAGTACACATTACTCCACCCAGCATGATAGCTTCAAGTGTTTTTCATGAAAATGTCTATTCAAAAAGTTACATTTTTCAAAACTTAATACACAGTTTTTATAAAAAAAATTATAATTCTTACTCAACAAATAATGACTAAAATCTGAACAACAAATTTGGATGATTAAATCTGAACAACCAGCTCAACAGCAGCAATAACAACAACAATTGCCGTGGAAAAAAAGTGAATTCACTAGAAAAACCTAAATGGTCATGAACAACAAATGATTCCCAAAATGAAGATCGAATTAATAAGAAAATGTTGAATCTGAAATAAAGACAAAATTGATGTCTAAGCCTCTCAGATCAACAACAAATAATAATCAACAATTATTAAAAAAATACAAAACACAATATAATGTACGCCTTTCAGAGAAAGATACCTATGGTCTGCAGAAGCCTTCTATCCATTCCATTTCTTTGCAGCTGGAATAAGGAAAAACAGGAACCCAATGTGATTAGTTAAACACATGTAGAATTCGGCGTCACTCGTATGAATGAATTATACAGGTATGATAAAACTCAAATTGAGGTAGACATATACTCACCCCAATTGTTGTTGAAGCTCCTATCCCAGTGGCTTCCACATGCATCTGCAGATTCAACAATCAGAGATGAGCTAGGTCAGTCTTTTATATATATATATATATGACTTGCTAGAAGAGAAATCACTCTATGAAAGAAGAACTGAGCTATATTAATAAACATGTAAATGAAAATGGCAATTCAGCAGCCATGAAAAAATATTTCGTACCAAAACAGCAAGTACTATCACCACAAGAAATAAGACAAAAAGCCTTCTGGTAGAAGCCATATGTGCAGCTTATGCAAAGAGTAACTGTACTATATATTCCACTGACGCAAAGGCTCGTTGGAGATATAGATCTACAGTGGTTCTTTTCTCTCTGCAATGCAATTCAATGGAGAGTCCTTCCAATTTATAATGTAATGGAGAACTAAATTTACAATGGTCCCTTTAATAAAAATATAATAATAATAAAACTGTAATCTATATTATTTCATTAATGATAATGATAGTTGTTAAATAAATTGGGTTAATGTAGAGTTAAGAGATAAGAATTTAAATTAATAACCAAAGTGTAGTTAAGTCTAAAGGAGTACATCTATTGATAATGGGCATAATTAATGATTTTTTAACTTTATTTAACCTTAAACCCTAATCTGATGGTTATGCATTGAAGATTTGCTCATAACTTTCTTGCATTTATCAAGACATCCCTTAACATGTTTACTTTTTAACATTTACCTAATCACATTAAAAAATTACTGTAAAGATATGTAATTGCCACGTTTAAATGATTAAATAGGATTAAACCATGCAGCCAAACGTTTTATGACACGCCTTTTTAACCGACCTTTCAACTTTCTCAGCTGCTAGTTAACAGCTGTGCTAGTGTATACACAATCAATAAATAATGTAATGTCAAAATATTTAAATTTATATGATATTTTATTTAAATAACTATTATTAAAATATTTATTTTTGTTTGAGTAAGTAGATTTTCAGTTAGTCATAATGATTGCTTAAACCTTCTAAAATTAGAGGGTATCATATATTATTTTATTATATAAATAAAAGAATGAGTCTTATTATATTATATAGTATGTATGTTTGCATGTGGCCTATATTAATAAATATAGTATGAATTTATTGTATTATTATATAGTTGAATGGGTTTCACTTTTATAGAGTATGAATGGTTTGTGTGTTGCATATATTTATTATATAGTATGAATGTGTTGAATGTTGCATATATTTATTATACATAATAATAATTTATTTTAAAGGTTATGGTTAAGTATCTCGAGGTATACATATTAATAATAATAATAGCAATTTGTGGTAAAACTGTAATCTATATTATTTCATTAATGATAATGATAGTTGCTAAATAAATTGGGTTAATGTAGAGTTAACTGATAGGGATTTAAATTAATAACCAAATTATAATGTATGCACAATCAATAAATGATATAATGTCAAAATATTTAAATTAATATGATATTTTATTTAAATAACTGTTATTGAAATATTTTTTTTAAATAAGTAGATTTTTAATCAGTCATAATGATTGCTTAAACCTTCTAAAATTAGACCGTGTCATATATTCTTTTATTTATATTAGACAACTTCATATATTCTTTTATTATATAAATAAAAGAAGGAGTCTTATTATATTATACAGTATGGATGCTTGCATGTTGCCTATATTAATAAATATAGTATGAATTTATTGTATTATTATATAATTGAATGAGTTGCACTTTTATAGAGTATGAATGGGTTGTGTGTTGTATATATTTATTATATAGTATGAATGTGTTGAATGTTGCATATATTTATTATACATAATAATAATAATAATAATAATAATAATAATAATAATAATAATAATAATAATAACAACAATAATAATTTATTTTGAAAGTTATGGTCAAGTATATATGAAGGTATACATAATAATAATAATAATAATAGCAATTTGTGGTGAAAGTATAATCTATATTATTTCATTAATGATAATGATAATTGCTAAATAAATTAGATTAATGTAGAGTTAAGAGATAGGGATTTAAAATAATAACCAAATTGTAATGTATACACAATCAATAATTGATATAATGTCAAAATATTTAAATTTATATGATATTTTCTTTAAATAACTATGATTGAAATATTTTGTTTGTTTAAGTAGATTTTCAGTTAATCATATTGGTGCTTAAACCTTCTAAAATTAAAACTGATTGTCATATATATATATATATATGCTTATATATATATATATATATATATATATATATATATATATATATTATTTTATTTATATGAGATAGTGATCATATGTGGCTTATTTTTATTATATAAATGCTATTATATTATATAGTATGGATGCTTGCAGGTTGCCTATATTAATAAATATAGTATGATAGTATGGATGCTTGCAGGTTGCCTATATTAATAAATATAGTATGAATTTATTATATTAATATATAGTTGGATGAGTTGCGCGTTTATAGAGTATGAGAGCTAAGAGATAGGGATTTAAATTAATAACCAAATTGTATTGTATACACAATCAATAAATGATGTAATGTCAAAATATTTAAATTTATGTGATATTTTTTTTTTGTTTGTTTGTTAATTTGTGCAGATTAACCTGTGGCTTGAGAAACCGCGACTCAGGGGCATCTAAGCCGTCAAAACCGCGACTCAGGGGCATCTAAGCCGTCAAAACCGCGACTCAGGGGCATCTAAGCCGTCAAAACCGCGACTCAGGGGCATCTAAGCCGTCAAAATCACCCGGGGATCGCACTAAGCCGTCAAAATCACCCGGGGATCGCACCCGGCCTGAGCCACACCAACCCTTAACATGGTTGGATTTTTTGTCCCCGCAGGTTTCGAACCGGTGACTTTAACATCACGGAGTGGCTTAACAACACACTCCGTCACCGACTGTCCTACAACTCGGGGACAATTTATGTGATATTTTATTTAAACAACTGTTATTGAAATATTTTTTTTTGTTTAAGTAGATTTTCATTTAGTCATAATGATTGCTTAAACCTTCTAAAATTACACAGTGTCATATATTCTTTTATTATATAAATAAAAGAATGAGTCTTATTATTATATTATATAGTATAGATGCTTGCATGTTGCCTATATTAATAAGTATAGTATGAATTTATTGTATTATTATATAGTTGAATGAGTTGCACTTTTATAGAGTATGAATGTGTTGTGTGTTGCATATATCTATTATATAATATGAATAAGTTGAATGTTGTATATATTTATTATACATAATAATAATAATTTATTTTGAAGGTTATGGTCAAGTATATAGAGATATATATAATAATAATAGTAATAGTAATTTTAGTACTAAAATTTAGTGAAATATATACCCTATATCTTATGAAATTAAACTTATGACCTCTTAAAAAAATAAAAATATTTCTTGTTGCATATATTTACTATATCGTATGAATGAATTACATTATATAGCATTTCTTGTTGCATATATTTACTATATAGTATGAATGAATTACATTATATAACATGAAAGAGATACTATTGCATATATTTATATAGTATAATTTATTATATAGTGTGAACACTTTGTATTATTAGATAGTTGAATACATTGTATTATTATAAAGTATAAATGTGTTGCATTGTATAGTATGAGCGGATTTCCTATTGTATATATTGTAATATTATATTGTATAAATGCATGGAATTATTATATAGTATGAATGCATTGGGTGTTTCATATATTTATTATATTTATAAAATTACATATTTATTATATAGAAATGGTGGGAAGAAATAATATTATCTAGTAAGTTAGATATTATTGAATTTATAGGAATAAATTAAATAATAATAAATATAGTTCTCTAGGTGTAGGATAATCGGGGTGATTTTGAGGGCTTAAATGTCCCTAAGCAAACAAAATAATAATAATAAATATATAATTAAGAATATATATTATTTTGTTTAATAATACTATTATTTAGTCGTGGACTTTGATAAAATGTATAAGGTTTTAAAATAATTTATATGAACTATTAAAACCCGGAATATAAAGTATAAGTTATTTTTGGATAGAGCTAGATAAGATGTATAACATTTAAAACCATTGAAATGAATTAAAAAAAAATTGTATAGATTAACAAAGCAAGCCATGGACTTATGCATCTATAGAGATCTTGTGTGTAGCCCTATGAACATGATGGGGCATATTGACAAATGATTAATCATTTTGAAGCTAATAAGGATTGAAGGGGAAAATCATCTTATAATGTTTTCATAATAGAACAACCATGGTCCAAACATGGGCATTAAACAAAAAATTGATAACCTTTTTCAACTTTATATGAGATTTTTCAAACTTATATCTCCTATCTCCATCACAAATCTGTCATCTTGACCTATTATACATAACACATCATGTTTTGCAAGTTTGTAAGTTTGCAACTACATATGTAGGAAGATTTCCAATTATTTGTAAAATTGCTTGTTATACCACTATTTAAATAGGAATTTGAATTGTTAAATTGGTAGGAAGAGGTGGAACAATGATGGATGAAATAGAATGAGCAGACTTACGAGGGATTCAAAATATTGAATTTGTAAAAAAATGTGAAAAATTAAAAGAGTAAGTAAACATGGTAGTTATAAAGATAAAAAAAAAAATAGAAAATTGGTAGAGAATAAGGCATGGATGATTTTAGGGGCTAAATTTCTCTCATGGGCTTATTTTCTATGGTTTTTCCAAAAACAAGATTCACTATTTTAAAAATGATTTGCCAAAATTTTATAGAATAAAATTATTTTACCTTAAAAATCGCCAAAAATTTATAAAAACTATATAAAATCCTTAGAAATTTGAATATTTTTACAAAAATATTCCCAAACATTTATAGTTTGCATATGAAGGATTAGTAAGATTTGCCAAGGTTTCTACATTTTAAAATAAATTTCCATCCCTAAAATCATCCCTGGAATAAGGTAGATGAGCAAATTGAAGAGTAATAATGATAATATAATGGTCAATACATGATGTTAATAGACGATGTCATGAATTTATGCTTGTTGTTGTAAATTTCATAGGTGGATCAACAATGATATGATGGAATTAGCTATGTTGATGATAAATTGATGATGTTGGAGTTGAATAAATTAATAATGACATGTGGATATTGATGATATTATGGTTAAAATGACTTGTAAATGAACCTAATGATATTGATATTAGTTGATCGACAAATGATTTAATAATGATAGTGTGAAGATTTAATGGAATTAACAAAATTGATTTGATGATTGATAATGTTCATAATAGTATCAATGACATAGTAATATGATCTACTCACAGTGATGGAAATTTTCAGATCCTTGAATCAATGACCTCCATAATGCCAAAGAATCAACTAAGTGATGAAGGCAATGATCATATAGAGAGTGGGATGTTTCATAGATCAAATTGATGTGAATTTTAACAATATGTATTATGTTATCACCTTAACAATTTTTATATCGGGATCTAAAAATTTCTGAGGTTTAGGGAGATGCTATACCACAGTAGAGGCATGATAGTTTAGGGCGCTTGGCTATATCCCGCGGCATATGAACGAATATAGAGGAGGCGGGAATGGAGTAGCTCGGTGAACCGTCGATCCTGAAGAATCTCAGATCCACGGTCGAGGCCCACATCAAACCAACAAATAGCATGAAACTTAACATCGCAAAGGCAAATTGGGGAAAACAACTCTAGTTTTGATGCGAAACGCGTGGCGCTCTTACACACACATCGGGGGAGACAACGGATTGCCCGAAACCACTTTTCCTATGGCCCTGATGTCACGTGGTTCAAAATGTCACATCAATAACTCGCAGGAAGAATGGCGGCTGTTCAGATCACCTTGCATCACTGGTCCAAGTTCTTCCCCAAATGACATACCAAAAGGACGTCACCACATAACTAACTCAAGGCTCATCATTCGAAGAGGATTTATGAAGCATGGCACACCAACATACTATGATAGTAATTCGTGATCAAAGTACAAAAAACCATCAAATCTCAGATATGAGATCATTTTATCCTATTCTGGGAAATTGCCATCTTATGCGTAAAAAAAACAAGCTCAACCTGTGTTCCTAAAATTCTGTAAATTCAAAGGGTGGCCAAATCAAGGTCTCAGCAAAGTCCGAAAGGTATGGATAATACCCATCAAACGGTGTCTGGCACGACTGGGTTCTCAACTAATGTACCAAGCAAGTCAATAAGTAAGGATGAAAGATGGGTCTTGTAGATACTGGCAACTAAATTTCATACCGAACCTAAAACTAAGATAGATTCAGGAGTCAAATTAAACCCCATTATAAGGGATCTCGTCATAAATGAACACGTGGATAACACCTGCCACCTAGCCGAAAAGAAGAAGAGGAGAAAAAGGTAGAGGAATGAGGACAAAACCGAGATGATAGAAAGCGTCAGGGAAAATCCCTACTGGTGGAGTACCCTAGAGGAGGAAATCGCCAATATGAGGTGAATCCTCACGTAAAATTTTGGTGTATTTTAGAAAGTCTTGGATAGATGTCGGCTTAAGAAAAGGGAGTCCTGATATGACATACCGTTTACTAACGGTCTCTTTAAATAATACAACTGTTATTCCTTTTTGTAACTTGTATCTATTTTTAGAATTATGAGGAAGACGAAACGTTTTAAATTCCACACGAAATCCCTCTATATATGCTTGGCCTCACGAGTATAGAAAAAAGGGGGGAGAAAGGAGGAGCCTGCCCTCTATGCAGGAAAACTTTGTAAATCTCTCGGGTTGGAATGGATACATGGATGCAAGGACAAATTTTGGACTTTTTATGAAAAGATTCTAATTGGTGGTGTTATGAGTCTTGTTTTCTCTCGTAGTGTGTGTTTCCTATTATTCTGTATTTCATTTTGCTTTCCTCCATCTAAATTGAGAAATTAAATGTCCATAATTCATTATTCAATGCTCTCAGCTTGGCGATTTAGACTATATTTATCTCTTCTAAACCATTTCAGAATTCATTACTATAATGCTCTGATAATAGTTGTGTGTTTCTTTTCTTTTGATACCATTTAAATTTCCAAGCTTAAACTCAGAAGTCACTTCCTCATTTAGTCTTTTCCTCTTAATTGTTTTTATGATTTGGTAATGCATCCTACATTCTTGACTCCATAGCCCAAAGGTCATCTTCAGCTCTTCAACAATTTTATTAGAAACCTCAAAACAAACCAAATCTAGCCACTGATTTCCACAGATATATCAAGTGACATGAGAGAGCCCTCTCTGAGTTGAGAAGGCTAGTCCCTTAGCTCTAAATCTAGTTGAAACATTTACCTCTGTCATTTGTCTATTCAGCTAGACAAAATTTACAGAGTGCTAACATATTCCATGAAATTTGAGATTGATGAAAATAATGTTGTCATATGATGTTATTAACGACACTCAAATCGATATTGATGATATCGATGATTTCAACTATGATAATGTTGACATTTGGGTGATATCACTCAATTTGATGGCCCAACGACCTATGGAGGACCTCATTACACTTTTGATGTTAAAGATATTGACTACTTGATTAATGAAGGAAACGATGATATGAAAATAATTGAAGTAGATGCTATTATTTCTTGATGATAATATAACATTGATTTAACTAATGATAACTATTTTATATAATTAGACGAGAGGATATCTAAATTTAGAACCATAAAGAAGTTTCACACTTAATGCTCTTATGGCTCTGAGGTTGTATCCATATTATGAGGAGGAGAATTGTAACATTCCTTGTTGTGTTTTAGTCATTGTGTGAAGGTATAGTTCTAGTTGTCTATGATGGACTGGTTGATGTATTGTATTATTATGAGTCGTTCATAAAAGTATACATGAAACTATATACACTTTTTTTATTTGGGTTATTTGGATTCTCTATTAGATATATATTTCATGATGGTTATGTGTATATGCCTTGTTATGATGTGGGTTATGTAGATTCCTTGTTAGTGATATATTTCATTATGATTATGTGAAAATTATTTTCTATGATGTGGTTTATGTAGATGAATTATTATAGCGATATTTCATTATGATTATGTGCAAATGATTTTTTATGATGTGGGTTATGTGGATTCCCTACTAGAGAGATATTTTGTGATGATTATATGTATATGTCTTATTATGATGTGGGTTATGAGGATGCCTTGTTAGAGAGATATTTAATTATGATTTATCCATATATGTCTTGTTAATGAGATACTTCACATAATTGTTTACAATATGTTACCTCCTAGGTTCTCACTTGGTGAAAAATTACAAATTACAAGTGTGATACATGAAGTGAAACTTAGGAAAGTTACCAAATTCACACCATTAGAAATTCTTGATTTTTAGGGGATGCTAGTGACAACACTCCATTGCTGACACTTGTAAAATATAGATTTGAGTTAACTCAAACATGTTCCCCACTCATGGATTCATAGTCAACTATTTTTAGCCTCGTTGTTCCATTGCTTCCTACATTTAATAAATTAATAATTTTTTTCTCTTACATTTGTCCATCAAAAGGGGACAATTGGCAAGTCAAACTTTTGCTCAATAATTAAAAATATATCTGTTAAATGCCTTAATTAAACCAATTACGAATTTCCATAAATGGAAAATATTCAATAAAAATTGTTTAATACTTGAGGATATTACAGGTTTGGTGGAAAATCAATCCTTGGTGCAGTTTCCTCCCTATGTAATGAAGAATGGTTCAAGTATATGTTAAATATTGTTTCGTGGGATATTTATTAATATTCTTTATGGAATCTTGTTGAATATTGGTTTATGAAATCTTATTATAACATTATTTATTGTAGTTGGAGTGCACTTGGCTAAGACTTACACTTTTAGAATCTATACGATTAGGTATTTTGTATTTGAGTATTAAATTGTGCACTAATGGTCCATTGGTTGATGATGTAGTTTCAACATGTTCCTTATGTCAGACAGTTGCCTTAGGTTGATGGACAGTTGGTATGGATTGTTGGTTTTCATTGATGTCAACCATTGGAGAGTGATATTGTACATTTATGTCAACCCTTAATGATTGATGTCAACCCTTAGAGAAAGTCCGGTAGAGAATTTTGGTAGCACAAAGGTTTGTGAAACGGACCCAAGGTTTTTTCATGTATAATGGTATGAGTTTTAATAAATTTGAAGGTAATATTATTCTAGATGGATAGTACATGTCATTACATTTCTCGTGGTGTGTGGAATGTCACATAACTCCTCACGGTTGAGATTTATGGCCATGAGAAGTTGGAGAACCGAGGTTTGGGTAATGGACCCAAGTTTGTTTGATGGATAATGGTATGAGTTTTGATATATGTGCAGGAAAGACTATTCTATATGGATAATACATGGCATGTCATTTCCAGTGATATGTGGAACGTCACATAAATCCTCACGGTTATAGAGTTATGGCCATGTGAATTTGGAGAACCCTCATGAGTCATCTAGAATCCCCAAAAGGTCAAAGTAGTCAAAGTAGTTTAAGAGATTTTAGAAGGTAAATATTAAAGTGAAGTGATGAGTGTACTATAAGTCAAACTGAATACAAAATAAATTATTTAAATAATAAATTTAATAGAAAAATTAGAAGTGGGTTAACCCTAAAATAAGGAAAGTGGGTTAAGATGGTTAAAAGGTAACCCCTTGAGGAAGCTACATGAAAGTATAAATAAGAGACAAGGCTCTCTCATTTTAATCACACTTGAGTATATTGAATATCTACAAGTGACTAAGGTAACCAAAGGATATATAAGTTGAATTCCAGAGGGAAGGTGAAGTAAAGAAGGTCAAAATTTAAGGGACGATAAATTCTTTTGATGATGCTTTCTAAGGTATGTTATTTACAGGTCATCTCACGATTTTCTCAATAATTTTTTTTCTAGAATGATTCAGACTGTGAAATTGGGAGGCTGTTGAGGGAAAATATCCAAGTAGTTGTGGTACAAATTCCATCTTGTGGGTCATTGTATTTTTGGAGTTACACTCCATGGAAAATAGGGTTTGTGGCTAGTCGTGAAACTAGTCTAAAAGAGGTGTTTCAAGAAAAACATCATAAACTATTCATAATAGATCTGAATTCTGTAAGACCAAATGTGTTGGTTATAGTATAGTCTTTAGTATTCTTTGTACAATTTTTAGATCCATAAAACAAATATTCTGTGCAGGGCACACTCTACAAGTTCGCACTCTAGAATAAGCCAGAATTCAACGAGGTATGCCTTTTTTTTCTATAAATCCTTTTCTGAGAGGTTCTAAGTAGTGACACCTTGAGGAATTGCATAAAACACATTGAATAACATTGTGTACTATTTTCAGATCTTTATTCATTACAGGTACATAATTATGATTATTTCAAGTTAGAGTTGTTGACTAATCCAAAACTAGTCATGTGAGACTAAAGTAAAGTTTGATGAAAATTCTAGTCTCTTTTTGTTAAATTTAAGGAAGGTTTGTAGGTATGTGATCATATGCACTAGGTATATTACAAAGTTACAAATCATATTTTGTTCATAAGATTGATGAGACAGGTTGTTGTGATAGGTTGCTTGGATAGGTTGTTGTGACATTTATTTGTATAGGTTTGGTGCATGATTGATGCACTTGTTCATGGTACATGTTGAGGTACATGTTGGTGCATGGTTGATACACTTGTTTATAGTACAGGTTGAGGTAAAGGTTGATGAATGGTTCAGGTTATTGGTATAGGTTGTTTGGTACACGTGGGTGCATGGTTGATGCACTTGTTTATGGTACAGGTTGATTATAGGTTGAGGTATAGGTTGATGCATGGTTGATGCATGGTTCAAGTTATTGGTATAGGTTGTTTGGTGCAGGTTGAGTGGTACAGGTTTATAACATTATATCTCAGAGTGATAGTGTGGCAGTGGTTCCATCATTCTACTTTTATACCAGGGCAGTTGGAAGGGAAAAGGCTAGGTGGTTGTAGCCACCTTCTGGTTGTAGCCGAATAACATAGGGGGTTGTAGCCTCCTTCTAGTTGTAGACGGAGAATTGGGGAGTTGGAGTTTCCCTTAGGTTGTATCATGAGAAACTAGGGGGTTCGAGTCTCCTTCAAGTTGCAATTGGAAAACAAAGGAAGTTGGTGCTTTCAATTGAAAAAACATTATGTGGTTTTCTCCCGCTTTGGGTTTCCATGCAAAAAAATTGGTGTATTGTGTATGTGTGTGATTTCTCATTTGTTCATTGTTTATTTACTCTGCAACTATTGGATGATAATTCTACATTGAGATAACACTTTCATTTTATGGTGAAAAAGGATTAAATTGCTCTATTACTGATTCACCCCCCCTCTCAGTGATCCAACACCTTATATAGTGTACTTGTTGGCTTGTATGCATGTGGTTGATGATTATATATCTATTTTATTTTGATGTATATAGTTTTAAAGAAAATAATTTTTATATTTAACACCCTAATGGGTTGTTACAAAGTGGTCTTAGATCCCTAGGTTTTCATAACTCGTTCCTATTAGAGATCGAATCTTAGATATTGTAATTCAAAACAAAAAATCCAATTGACCATGCATAGGTTACACCAAGGAATATGATTCTTGACCAATTAAGTTACTTTGTTGATTATTTAAGTTTATTTTTTTTATTTATTTTTATTTATTTTTTATTGCACTTTGCATTTCTTAGTAGTTTCATTTCATTTCTCGTACCCAAATTGCAATAGGAAAGTTATTTTTCTAGGTAAGTTGTGAAGTTGACAAAGGACATCTACGTCAATATATAGTTGGAGATTTGGTAGGGTAAGTACATTGTTGCTCCTATTGAGCAATTGGCTAATCGTATCTAGTGTTGGGGAAAATTTTAGGGGCTAAATTTCGACCATGGGATAATTTTCCAAGAAATGATTCACCAATTTAGATTTTTTTCAAAAATGATTTTCCCAAGTTATATAGGATACAATTATCTTCTGGTAAAAATTGCCAAAATTTTCTAGAAACTATATAAAATCCTTAGAAATTTAAATATGTTTACAAAAATATTGTCAAACATTTTAAAGTTTTCATCTTAAGAATAAGTGAGATTCACCAAGGTTTATACACTTTAAGATAAGTACAAGTCCTTAAATTTTTCCTTACCTAGTCTTGATGTGGCTTTTAGGTAATGGATGTGGCTTTTAGGTAATGCTTAGGTCCATGAGTTGACATTTTTCCATATAACAAAGTGAAAATATCACATAGTTCTCCGAACAAAGTTTTGTAAGAAGTGACCTCTTTAGGGACACATTTTTTTATAGGAAGGATGTTTTTTTTAAAACGTGGTTTGATAGAAACGATGATAATAATGGCTTTAAAAATATCGATGAGATTCCCTAATTAAAGAATATATGGCACAGGAATAGGGTGCTCAAAGATATTCATTTATCCTCTAGGGATGTCCTCTTTAAATTCAAAAACATGTTGGTGCTTCAAAGGAGGAAATAAAAATGGTCATGTGAATCATACTAGGGAACATTAGAGGTAGTCATGGCCTCTCAAAACATATTCCTATGAACAAAAGATGGGTGTGTCCAAGGGATCAAGATGACCTTATTTTATTAAATAAGGTTTGGATGAAGTGGATTCCCAAAGATTTCCATGCCCTATTCCAATGGAAAGAGGACACCTCCATGAGATGGTACCCATGAAGGAGGAATTTGTGACAAAGATCTCCCATCCAAATTATAATGACACTAAATTAAAGGGAATCAATGGTGTAGGAGAAACACGATTGATGTTTTAGGAAAGAGGTGTGCTTCTAATGGATGGTGCATCATCTCATGATAACGATCAAAATCAAAATCATGATAACAATCAAAATCAAAATCAAAATCATGGGGATGGAATATATGGTTCTTCATGGTGGGAAATAGGAACTTCAAGGATGGTTAGCATGCTTTGAGGTGGGATAGGTTCTTTGTCATGGTAAGAAAAGACAATGTATATGGGCATTAAGAACATAACATTTATCATCACCATTTTACTAAAGAGGATGAAGAGAACATTAATGAATTATATTTGGGGATGGTGAGGTAAGTTATTAAATCCATAAAGGGTGATTTGGATATGGATTCATTGTGTTCCATGAGAAATTTATTTGTAGCATAAGAGGGCTCATGGAGCTACGAGAAAACCTCCATATGAAAAGTACAGAATTGAGAGTGGTTCAAGGTGTGGGGTTGGAGGAAGAAGTGAAAGAGGCACAAATTTTCCTATATTCATGTCAAAATGCCATATCAAAAGGGAGTAGAAATGGATTTTTAGTAGTAACCTATGGTATTAGGATGAGACCATGGTTTTCTCTTACCTAGGTAGAAATATGTAGGAGCATCCCCTTGTAGCTAGTGTGTAGTGGAGAAACTCTAATCCATCAACTACCCTATATATTCAACATGTCTCAACTCTCAAAATTTGGGGGATAAGGGTGACATCAATCCCTTATTCCTTTACAAGCATCTTGGTCCCTGGAACCCCACCACCTAATCCAACCATCCATGTGTCATTTTATTATTTTATTTATGTATGCACTTTTTTATTGGACCCAAGGTAAATTTCCATGTGACTTTTCGATGAATTAATTAGTGTATAGTTGATTTATTGTTGAGGGTTTGGTCATATTTATGATGGTGGGTGCATTGTCTTTTTTCTAATAAGAAAGATTACAACTCTCACATGAAAAGGTAGAAGAGAGAAAACAAAGAAACACATAGCATAAAAAAAGTTCTCGAAGGAGAGAGTTAACAAGAGATGAAGACTAAAAATGTCAGATAAAAAGGAAGAAGGGAGAAGGTGAAGGTCGTTCTCTCTCATTAAAGTGAAATCGTTCACAAAGAACAAAAGAAGAGTAGAAAAGAAAGAGAAAATTTTCAAACTAAGTGGAAATACAATAAAGAGAATAACTAGATAGAATGGTGTAAATTGTTTTATCAAATCATAATTACTATGTAGAATAATGTAAGTTGTTTTATCAATTAAATTAAGAAAAGTAAAAAATGTCAAAGAAAAAACAATAAAAAATATATATAAAGGAGGAAAACAATTCCAACTTGAACTTGCTAGGGCCAATGAGAAAGGACCAAAACAAACCAACCCATCATTTATGAAAGAAGTCATTGATAACTATTTTCCATAGTAAATATGACCCCAATCTAGACTAAAATTTGTGGAGAATATGTAAGAAATCTCTAACCCCTCATGTGAGAAACGTTTCTTTAACCTTTTATAAAATTAGTTACTCCACTTTATAATTTTTTATAAAATTAGTTACTCCACTTTACAAGTATTTACACAACAATGTTCCACTTTATAATTTTTTATAAAATTAGTTACTCCACTTTACAAGTATTTACACAACAATGTTCCAACTTCGCGCACAAAAGAAAAACTAACACTGTATGTTGTAGGGCTTCTGGCTTCTATCATACTGCATGTTATGACGTTCCTTACTATTTTTTTTTATGTGATTGAGATCAATGTTCTTGCCCTCGAAACAGAATAATAAAAGATAATTTTATCGAATCAATATTTTCAAATAACATTTGAGAAACATTGTGGGTATTTGAGAAACATTATTTTCAGATAGCATTTGAGAAACATTGTGCATCTTATAGCTCTTTTTCAATAATTTATGTGATTGGGTGCAATACTCTAAACAGAGTACAATCATTCTCTTCAAATAACATTAGAGAAACATTCTAGTTCATAGCGGAAATTTAATTTACTGTAGTATCAACCATATTGAATAGATTTAAATATATTTTTGAAGTTATAAGGCTTCATTTTCAGAACTCAATACAACAAATATTGAAATTTCAAGATTCTCCGACATAATAGAAATTTATAATAATATTAACCAGTCTTTTAAGTATATCTTTGAAGTTATGAGACTTTGAAGAATTTCATACAACAACAAATCTTCCAGTTTCAAGAAAAATATTTCCAGCCTTCCCACGTCATCAGTCAAGGAGATACAATCGAGCCCTATATGGCTGCTGTATTTTCCATTAAAGTTTATTGGCAAAAATCACAACTGTATCTTATTTGTATCTTATATATGCCTATAATAAAAAGCAATAACTATATATCTCAAAACTTGACAGCCGCAAAAGTATAATGTCTGTGCTGGATATATCATATTCAAGGGCACTTATGTTTGTTGCCATGTGTTTTCAGGTTGGCATAGCAAGGGCACATATCCTGGTTTCCATATGTGCCAGGAGGAACACATTTGCATCTGGCACA
>SNQJ01S0029739.1:47380-73378 GCA_010110895.2 Picea sitchensis
TGCTGGCATATTCTTAGTCGTCCTCCAAAATCAATGGGTCAGATTTATTGTTCATAACTTTCTTGCATTTATCAAGACATCCGTTAACATGTTTACTTTTTAACATTTACCTAATCACATTAAAAAATTACTGTAAAGATATGCAATTGCCACATTTAAATGATTAAATAGGATTAAAGTGTGCAGCCAAAAGTTTCATATTACCACAGATGGATTAAGAATTACCACAAATGTTTTATGACACGCGTTCTTAGCCGACCTTTGACTTTCTCAACCGCGAGTGAGCAGCTGTGATAGTGTATACACAATCAAGAAATGATGTAATGTCAAAATATTTAAATTTATATGATATTTTATTTAAATAACTATTATTGAAATATTTCTTTTGTTTGAGTAAGTAGATTTTCAGTTAGTCATAATGATTGCTTAAACCTTCTAAAATTAGAGGGTATCATATATTATTTTATTATATAAATAAAAGAATGAGTCTTATTATATTACATAGTATGGATGTTTGCATGTGGTCTATATTAATAAATATAGTATGAATTTATTGTATTATTAAATAGTTGAATGGGTTTTACTTTTATAGAGTATGAATGGGTTGTGTTGTTGCATATATTTATTATATAGTATGAATGTGTTGAATGTTGCATATATTTATTATACATAATAATAATTTATTTTGAAGGTTATGGTCAAGTATCTTTAGGTATATATATTGATAATAATAATAATAGCAATTTGTGATAAAACTGTAATCTATATTATTTCATTAATGATAATGATAGTTGCTAAATAAATTGAGTTAATGTAGAGTTAACTGATAGGGATTTAAACTAATAACCAAATTATAGTGTATGCACAATCAATAAATGATGTAATGTCAAAATTTTTAAATTAATATGATATTTTATTTAAATAATTGTTAATATGATATTTTATTTAAATAACATGATAATTTATTTAAATAACTGTTATATTTTCTTTAAATAACTGTTATTATTTTATTAGACACTGTCATATATTCGTTTATTTATATTAGACAGTTTCATATATTCTTTTATTATATACAGTATGGATGCTTGCATGTTACCTATATTAATAAATATATGCCATATTCTAGGTGGTGAAACTGTAATCTATATTATTTCATTAATGATAATGATAGTTGTTAAATAAATTGGGTTAATGTAGAGTTAAGAGATAAGAATTTAAATTAATAACCAAAGTGTACTTACGTCGAAAGAAGTACACCTATTGATAATGGGCACAATTAATGATTTTTTAACTTTATTTAACCTTAAACCCTAATCTGATGGTTATGCATTGAATATGCTGGCATATTCTTAGTCGTCCTCCAAAATCAATGGGTCAGATTTATTGTTCATAACTTTCTTGCATTTATCAAGACATACGTTAACATGTTTACTTTTTAACATTTACTAATCACATTAAAAAATTACTGTAAAGATATGTAATTGCCACATTTAAATGATTAAATAGGATTAAACTGTGCAACCAAACGTTTCATATTACCACAGACGGATTACGAATTACCACAAACGTTTTATGACACGCGTTCTTAGTCGGACACGCGTTCTTAGCCGACCTTTCGACTTTCTCAACCGCAAGTTACCAGCTGTGCTAGTGTATACACAATCAAGAAATGATGTAATGTCAAAATATTTAAATTTATATGATATTTTATTTAAATAACTATTATTGAAATATTTCTTTTGTTTGAGTAAGTAGATTTTCAGTTAGTCATAATGATTGCTTAAACCTTCTAAAATTAGAGGGTATCATATATTATTTTATTATATAAATAAAAGAATGAGTCTTATTATATTACATAGTATGGATGTTTGCATGTGGTCTATATTAATAAATAATATGAATTTATTGTATTATTATATAGTTGAATGGGTTTTACTTTTATAGAGTATGAATGGGTTGTGTATGAATGGGTTGTGTTGTTGCATATATTTATTATATAATATGAATGTGTTGAATGTTGCATATATTTATTATACATAATAATAATTTATTTTGAAGGTTATGGTCAAGTATCTTTAGGTATACATATTAATAATAATAATAATAGCAATTTGTGGTAAAACTGTAATCTATATTATTTCATTAATGATAATGATAGTTGCTAAATAAATTGAGTTAATGTAGAGTTAACTGATAGGGATTTAATCTAATAATCAAATTATAGTGTATGCACAATCAATAAATGATGTAATGTCAAAATATTTAAATTAATATGATATTTTATTTAAATAACTGTTAATATGATATTTTATTAGACCGTGTCATATATTCTTTTATTTATATTAGACATGTTCATATATTCTTTTATTATATACAGTATGGATGCTTGCATGTTGCCTATATTAATAAATATACGCCATATTCTAGGTGGTGAAACTGTAATCTATATTATTTCATTAACGATAATGATAGTTGTTAAATAAATAGGATTAATGTAGAGTTAAGAGATAAGAATTTAAATTAATAACCAAAGTGTAGTTACGCCGAAAGGAGTACACCTATTTTTTTTTTTGTAAGTAAGGATGATATTTTATATATAAGGTGCCTGCTAAAGCATAGCATGTCTCCAAAAAACAGTGTACAGCTCGCTGAAAATTCTGGACTGCCCCAACAGAGGGGAAACCAGTCCAGTCAGCTTCCAGTCATGTGTCTTAAATAGTAGCTAATACATCTAAAAAACCATAAGGTCCAAACTATGAGCTAATTATTCTGATGGTCTAAGAAACTATACGCCTGTCGAAACATAGCAAAAGAAACTAAACACCTGTCGAAAAGGCCAACCATGTGTCACGGAGTTCTGCTGCCCACGGTTCTGCATCAGTGTTGCTCGGCTGCTCGTTCCTGAGTTGCTCCTTGGTCACCTCGCGCTCCTTGTTCTCCTCTGGGTCGCTGTGTTCCGCTGGTCGCTGCCTGGCGCTGCACGCCTACCATGTCAGCAGCCGGTGCCTCCCCCATGGGAGTTCCAGAGGGGTCCGATGAGATCTCTGAGTGCATAGCCGAGAGGGTATGCAAGAAGGATGCCACATTGTCCTCGGTGGCTTGCATTCGAAACTTGAAGTCCGCCACCTCCCTTCGAAGCTCAAAAACAAGGTCATGCAAGATGCCCAGGCGTTCTCGAAAGTGCTCGCCAACAGGTTGGGTCGCAGAGTGGAGAATTAGATGCTTGGCCTCCGCAAAAGATGATGGTGCACTTCGCCAAGTGCTCGAGGAAGCAGGGATGGACATGGTGGCGACGAATTGCATATGGGGATCCTCAGGGCAGCGCTGGGAAGGAGGCAGCGCTCGCGGGAGGGTGGCCATGGAGTGTAGAAGATGAGAAGGTTTCGGAGGCGAAGAGATTGCAGAGCGACGACGAGCTGACTGTGCAGGTGGAGGAGAGGTTGTAGGGGACGAGGACTGGGGGTGTAAGGAAGAGCCCGTCATCGGGGAGGCTGAGAGCGAGGCAGGGGGTCTGCGAGGCTTCCACAGTGAGCCGCGCTTAGGCTTGCCTCTAATGCTCTCTCTCATGGATGCAGGTGAGCCGGGTCGACCAGGGACAGACCAGAAGAGCGCGTAAACAATGGCGAAATCGTTATGAGAAATCTGATTGCGCTTTCTATGTGAAGGGAGGAGCCCTTCAGTGCACAAGCCTGGAGAAATGCCGAGGATTACATGCCAATCCATAATACAAAGTGCGGAGGGACTGGGGGTGGCGTAAATGCGCCTTGCTCCTACCATCACGTCCATTTATCCTGCATTAATCCTCCCTCGCTGCCCTGTACTGCCTCACGGGTCGGTCACGTGGCCCCGTGCTGCGAGGCTGCATGTCCGGTTTCTCCCTTTGCCACGGGGAGTCCACTAACACCCTATCCGGGAAGAAAGGAGTACACCTATTGACAATGGGCACAATTAATGATTTTTTAACTTTATTTAACCTTAAACCCTAATCTGATGGTTATGCATTGAAGATGTTGGCATATTCTTAGTCATCCTCCAAAATCAATGGGTCATATTTATTGTTCATAACTTTCTTGCATTTATCAAGACATCCGTTAACATGTTTACTTTTTAACATTTACCTAATCACATTAAAAAATTACTGTAAAGATATGTAATTGCCACGTTTAAATGATTAAATAGGATTAAACCGTGCAGCCAAACGTTTCATATTACCACAGACGGATTACGAATTACCACAAACGTTTTATGACACGCGTTCTTAGCCGACCTTTCGACTTTCTCAACCGCGAGTTAGCAGCTGTGCTAGTGTATACACAATCAATAAATGATGTAATGTCAAAATATTTAAATTTATATGATACTTTATTTAAATAACTATTATTGAAATATTTCTTTTGTTTGAGTAAGTAGATTTTGAGTTAGTCATAATGATTGCTTAAACCTTCTAAAATTAGTGGGTATCATATATTATTTTATTATATAAATAAAAGAATGAGTCTTATTATATTACATAGTATGGATGTTTGCATGTGGCCTATATTAATAAATATAGTATAAATTTATTGTATTATTATATAGTTGAATGGGTTTTACTTTTATAGAGTATGAATGGGTTGTGTTGTTGCATATATTTATTATATAGTATGAATGTGTTGAATGTTGCATATATTTATTATATATAATAATAATTTATTTTGAAAGTTATGGTCAAATATCTTTAGGTATACATATTAATAATAATAATAATAGCAATTTGTGGTAAAACTGTAATCTATATTATTTTATTAATGATAATGATAGTTGCTAAATAAATTGAGTTAATGTAGAGTTAACTGATAGGGATTTAAACTAATAACCAAATTATAATGTATGCACAATCAATAAATGATGTAATGTCAAAATATTTAAATTAATATGATATTTTATTTAAATAATTGTTAATATGATATTTTATTTAAATAATATGATATTTTATTTAAATAACTCTTATATTTTCTTTAAATAATGGTTCTTATTATATTATATAGTATGGATGCTTGAAGGTTGCCTATATTTATATATTAATAAATATAGTATGAATTTATTGTATTATTATATAGTTGAATGAGTTGCACTTTTATAGAGTATGAATGAGTTGTGTGTTGCATATATTTATTATATAGTATGAATGGGTTGTGTGTTGCATAGATTTATTATAAATAATAATAATAATAATTATAATAATTATTTATATTGAAGGTTATGGTTAAGTATATGGAGGTATAGATAATAATAATAAAAAAAATTTGTGGTGAAAGTGTAATCTATATTATTTCATTAATGATAATTATAGTTGCTAAATAAATTGGGTTAATGCAGAGTTAAGAGATAGGGATTTAAATTAATAACCAAATTGTATTGTATACACAATCAATAAATGATGTAATGTCAAAATATTTAAATTTATGTGATATTTTATTTAAACAACTATTATTGAAATATATATTTTTTTTGTTTGAGTAAGTAGATTTTCATTTAGTCATAATGATTGCTTAAACCTTCTAAAATTACACAGTGTCATATATTCTTTTATTATATAAATAAAAGAATGAGTCTTATTATATTATATAGTATAGATGCTTGCATGTTGCCTATATTAATAAGTATAGTATGAATTTATTGTATTATTATATAGTTGAATGAGTTAGCACTTTTATAGAGTATGAATGGGTTGTGTGTTGCATATATCTATTATATAATATGAATAAGTTGAATGTTGTATTTATTATACATAATAATAATAATTTAGTTTGAAGGTTATGGTCAAGTATATAGAGGTATATATAATAATAATAATAGTAATAGTAATTTTAGTACTAAAATTTAGTGAGATATATATACCTTATATCCTATGAATTTAAACTTGTGACTTCTTAAAAAAAAAAAACGTTTCTTGTTGCATATATTTACTATAAAATATGAATGAATTACATTATATAGCATGAAAGAGTTACTATTGCATATATTTATATTGTATAATTTATTATATAGTGTGAACACTTTGTATTATTAGATAGTTGAATACATTGTATTATTATAAAGTATAAATGTGTTGCATTGTATAGTATGAGCGGATTTCCTATTGTATATATTGTATACATAGTAATATTATATTGTATAAATGCATGGAATTATTATATAGTATGAATGCATTCGGTGTTTCATATATTTATTATATTTATAAAATTACATATTTATTATTTAGCAATGGTGGGAAGAAATAATATTATCTAGTAAGTTAGATATTATTGAATTTATAGGAATAAATTAAATAATAATAAATATAGTCTTCTAGGTGTAGGATAGTCAGGGTGATTTTGAAGGCTTAAATGCCTTTGAGCAAACAAAATAATAATAATAAATATATAATTGAGAATATATATTATTTTGTTTAATAATATTATTATTTAGTGATGGACTTTGATAAAATGTATAAGATTTTAAAATAATTTATATGAACTATTAAAACCGGGCATATAAAGTATAAGTTATTTTTGGATAGAGCTAGATAAGATGTATAACATTTAAAACCATTAATATGAATTAAAAAAAAAATTGTATAGATTAGCAAAGCAAGCCATAGACTTATGCATCTATAGAGATCTTGTGTGTAGCCCTATGAATGTGATGGGGCATATTGACAAATGATTAATCATTTTGAAGCTAATAAGGATTGAAGGGGAAAATCATCTTATAATGTTTTCGTAATAGAACAACCATGGTCCAAACATGGGCATTAAACAAAAAATTGATAGCCTTTTTCAACTTTATTTGAGATTTTTCAAACTTATATCTCCTATCTCCATCACAAATCTATCATCTTGACCTATTATACATAACACATCATGTTTTGCAAGTTTGTAAGTTTGCAACTACATATGTAGGAAGATTTCCAATTATTTGTAAAATTGCTTGTTATACCACTATTTAAATCGGAATTTGAATTGTTAAATTGGTAGGAAGAGGTGGAACAATGATGGAAGAGATAGAATGAGTAGACTTATGAGGGCTTCAAAATATTGAATTTGTAAAAAAATGTGAAAAATTAAAAGAGTAAGTAAACATGGTAGTTATAAAGATAAAAAAAATTAGAAAATTGGTAGAGAATAAGGCATGGATGATTTTAGGGGCTAAATTTTGCTCATGGGTTAATTTTCTATGGTTTTTCCAAAAACGAGATTCACTATTTTAAAAACGATTCGCCAAAATCCTGTTATGACATACCGTTTACTAACGGTCTCTTTAAATAATACAACTATTATTCCTTTTTGTAACTTGTATCTGTTTTTAGAATTATGAGGAAGTCAGAATGTTTTAAATTCCACACGAAATCCCTCTATATATATGCTTGGCCTCATGAGTATAGAAAAAAGGGGGGAGAAAGGAGGAGCCTGCCCTCTATGCAGGAAAACTTTGTAAATCTCTGGGGCTGGAATGGATACATGGATGCAAGGACAAATTTTGGACTTTTTATGAAAAGATTCTAATTGGTGGTGTTATGAGTCTCATTTTCTCTCGTAGTGTGTGTTTCCTGTTATTCTGTATTTCATTTTGCTTTCCTCCATCTAAATTGAGAAATTAAATGTCCAGAATTCATTATTCAATGCTCTCAGCTTGGCGATTTAGACTATATTTGTCTCTTCTAAACCATTTCAGAATTCATTACTATAATTCTCTTATAATAGTTGTGTGTTTCTTTTCTTTTGATACCATCTAAATTTTCAAGCATAAACTCAGAAGTCACTTCCTCATTTAGTCTTTTCCTCTTAATTGTTTTTATGATTTGGTAATGCATCCTACATTCTTGACTCCATAGCCCAAAGGTCATCTTCAGCTCTTCAACAATTTTATTAGAAACCTCAAAACAGACCAAATCTAGTCATTGATTTCCACAGATATATCAAGTGACATGAGAGAGCCCTCTTTGAGTTGATCAGGCTAGTGCCTCAGCTCTAAAGCTAGTTGAAACAGTTAGACAAAATTTACAGAGTGCTAACATATTTCATGAAATTTGAGATTGATTGAAAATAATGTTGTCATATGATGTTATTAACAATACTCAAATCGATATTGATGATATTGATGATATCAATGATTTCAACTATGATAATGTTGACATTTGGGTGATATCACTCAATTTGATGGCCCAACGACCTATGGAGGACCTCATTACACTTTTGATGCTAAAGATATTGACTACTTGATTAATGAAGGAAACGATGATATGAAAATAATTGAAGTAGATGTTATTATTTCTTGATGATAATATAACATTGATTTAACTAATGAAATATTTTATATAATTAGACGAGAGGATATATAAATTTAGAACCATAAAGAAGTTTCACACTTAACGCTCTTATGGCTATGAGGTTGTATCCATATTATGAGGAGGAGAATTGTAACATTCCTTGTTGTGTTTTAGTTATTGTGTGAAGGTATAGTTCTATTTGTCTATGATGGACTGGTTGATGTATTGTATTATTATGAGTCGTTCATAAAAGTATACATGAAACTATATACACTTTTTATTTGGGTTATTTGGATTCTCTCTTAGATATATATTTCATGATGGTTATGTGTATATGCCTTGTTATGATGTGGGTTATGTGGATTCCTTGTTAGTGAGATATTTCATTATGATTATGTGAAAATTATTTTCTATGATGTGGTTTATGTATATGAGTTATTATAGCGATATTTCATTATGATTATGTGCAAATGATTTTTTATGATGTGGGTTATGTGGATTCTCTACTAGAGAAATATTTTGTGATGATTATATGTATATGTCTTATTATGATGTGGGTTATGAGGATGCCTTGTTAGAGAGATATTTAATTATGATTTATCCATATATGTCGTGTTAATGAGATACTTCACATAATTTTTTACAATGTGTTACCTCCTAGGTTCTCACTTGGTGAAAAATTACAAATTACAAGTGTGACACCTGAAGTGAAACTTAGGAAAGTTACCGAATCTCACCTTAGTAGCCTTTCCTTTCTCACTTTAGACAAGGTAAAATTGGATGATCCTAGCCTAAGGGGTATTTCCTATGGTTGAATAAGATTAATCTGTATACTATGTAGTGGGGGAAAGAGAGATCTTAGAAACATAAAACAAAAATGAAAAAGAAAAAGTATCTTTATATTTTTGGGGGGTACTGGATGAAAGGGATTGAACAATGCCTTATTTTTCTCTGGCTATGAGTTCATGCATGCAATTTCAAAGGGTGATTCTCATGAAGGATTAGGGAATATAAGATACTTATATATATATATATATATATATATATATATTAATGGTGGAGAAGGTCTATAATAGATCCACTACTTAAGGAAATCACTAAGGTTGATATCTACCAAAGGCATTCTACAAAGACACTAAGTAAAGTGGTGTCATATGCCTAATGGAGATAAGAAGGAGGGAACCAAAAACCCTATCCATTTCCAACATAGCAATCATGTTCATTTATGGCCATTGATAAACTCTAGCATCCATAAACCTACAAGAAGATATTCCAATGTTGTTCCTATAACATTATGCCACACATATAGAAACTATACATACACTATACAAAAATTTAGACAAAATAAAGACATTTTATTCCATAATCTTGGAGCTCTTCCACTCACACCAAAATTTACCCTTACAAATGGAGAGAGAAAACCTTATATAGGTTTAAGCTCCATCTCCTCATACAAGAGAAATATGATTTGTTTTCCTATATCCACTTTTATATCCAATTAATAACAATAAAATAATAATCTCTAAGCTCCTCAACAAACTTCTTATTGAACGTAGAAAAGAGTGTTAAGATCCACAGCTTCATCTAAGAGGTTGCAATAAAATATTCTAGGAAAATAATTCCCAATAAAGATGTCATATAACTAACTCCAATAGACAAGTCAACAACAATAGAATATTAGATTTAGTTACAACTATAATCCAAAATAGATCCAAGTAGTTGGGCACCTCCTTTGGTTGAGGTATTGACCATATCTATACTCCAAAAATTAGTAAGATGTACCTTGTCTCCATGTACACCCTCGTAAAAGAATCCCATGTGTGAATTCATTAATAGTTGTTCTAGATAATAACTCCATACACACCTATGGCCTCCATTAATAATTTGTCCCATGCAAATAGATCATTATGTAGCACATGTTATCATTCTAAGGTGGAAAACCAAGTATAAATATTCCAAATAACTTGGTTCCCTCAACAAATGGCATAGTAACATGTTCAAAAAGACCTAATCAAGTTAATAGATGCATCAATAACTAGATTTCTTAGGTGAAGTGGACCATGAATTCTCAATCTCCAAGACATAACCAACAAGAAGAAGATAGGCAATCAAACCCTACAAGTGGAGTGCCTAGTTCCAACCATCCATGGATCAAGCTAGATGGAGTGGATATCAGTATAGAAAGTTTCCCATCATATAATAGACATCATAGATCAAGTTTCAAGCCATAAAATACCCAAAAACCTCCATATGCATGTAAAAACCATCCTACAATAGACTTAATATATGAGAAATTCCTCCACAAGTGTGAAATCAATGGATAACTCCATGAGAATGAGGTGTAAAGTAATGATAAATTTCAACATCAACATGAAAATAGAACCAAGGAACCCAAGCACTCTTAGTAGTGGAGTTAATCAATCCAACGTTGGGTGGGTTGGCCCCTCTAATCAAACATTATGTACCTATAAAACCATGAAGGAGGGGATCTCTCCACTATAGTAAGTGTCTATTATATTAATAATAATGATGATGTCAAAATAGACACTATAAAATCTAATTCCCTCTCACCTGATATGCCACATAATTATTCCTCCTCCAATAACTCAAAATAACCTAAAAAATCTACCAAATGCTAGAAATCCATGAAAGAAGAAAGATATGACTAATGTTGAGTGTATATTCTATTCTATCAAATATCATCATATGACCTTAATGGACACATAAAATCTTAGATTTCTCTATCCATGATGTGTGATGTCTTGAACCATGCCAAATGATAGCCAACAACCCTAGGTTTCTCCAAAATGTACTAAGGAAGTGAGTGCTCTACCAAAGATTTGTCCACCTCATTAATTTTCATAATCAATGTGTACTAGAAATTACAAGTGCTAGGGTGCTCATTTTCAAGACCCATGTAGCATGCATACAATTTTATGTGAAAAGGAGGAAGGAACTCCACGAAACCCTTTGTCTATTTTATTAAGAACCATCATTAGAGTATAATATACAAGTAAAACAATAGAGTGCACTTCCTCAAGATACATATCCCATCAATATATGAAAGCATGCAAAGATCTAGTACCAACATAAATTTGATCCAAGAGAATGAAGATAACCAACATCATAACATAACATCCGAGGGAATGATCACTATCTATAAATATAAGCATTAAGGAGTATATCACAATGAATAAAACAAAATGAACCAAGACAATATACCATATAGTCCATTAAGGAGGATCATAATCACCACTGTGCTCAAGCATCCTCAAGAAAAAATTAAGGTGTATCTATATTACATTAACATCCCTTTAACTTATTGTTGATCTACATTCGTGGATAAAATTTAATACACACTTATCCATCCTTAGTATTTTTCCCTTGTTTTTCTTTGTTCCTCGTATTTCCTTTAATTAGTCACATTTTATCTTTGAAATGCAGGTTGTAGATTATACCACTGTCAAATTCCTAGGTCTGTAGACCCACAAGCCTGTATAACTTTACTGAATCAAATTTTATTTTCTTGCGATCCCAACACTTAGTCATTTTTATGAGTTTTGGGAGCCTCATTGTAGGAGAAAAACCCCTTCTTGTCCCACAAATCCCCATGTTCCATATCCCACAGTTGTAAAACACTCAAAATGACCCATCTATCTATGTGTCCTCTAAATTGCACCCTTTTCCTTTTTCATACTTAGTAGTTTCTTTGAATGTGAATGTGGGACACCTGTCTTTCCATTTACCTTTTTCCCTCATGCTTGTGTCCCACATCCCACAATCCCATGTTCTACAAAATGACCATTTAATTTTCGTGACCCGCATAATGTCTTCTTCTCATACTTAGTCTATTTTATCATTGTGGATGTGGGAGTCATCCCCTTTCACCTTTCTCATTTCCCATGTCTTGTGTCCCGCATCGACAATATCAAATTCATCATATTGCACTCTACATTCCTCTTTTCACACTTACATACTTAATCATTTTCCATCTTCTACGACATCATTTCACCATTTTGCGTTTGTATTTATCCCCCCCCACCACATTAGCCACCACTTGCGTGAACATAATACCATTATTAAAGTGGTGAAGATTTCATAAATCTTTGTAATAAATTATTAATCTTACTTTCCAAGTCGGAAAATTTAGAATAAGAGCTATGGTGGTCAATAATGAAGGAACAACGTGGTTAAATAAAGCACTAATATGTGATGTTGTAAAAGGTTATATTGACAGTAGCACCACCTGTAAATTATGTCATGTAGAAGAAAGGATGTGTATTGTGGAGATACAATTAACACTCTCAGACATTAGGACCATGCGTTCCAGTGGTCACAAGCATATAGGTGGTACAAATATATTCCTCCTATTGATAAGGAAACAAACAAGGTGTGGACCTTAGGCATAACACTAGATAGTTGTGTACCTGAGGTGACAGATCTCAATTAGCTAGTTCTTTGGTGTGTGGACAAATTTGATACAGAAGGAAGGAAAATTCAAGTTCAATGGAAGAAACCTGTCTTGTTGGATCCTTCAGTCTTCACGAAAATGCTACGACTTCCAAAACCAACCATGCAATTCAAGAATAAGGAAGTTGTTGAATTTATTAAGGAACACAAAGGAGGAGGATACCTCCTCGAGAAATATCTAGATGATCCAAGAGTTAACACCAATGCTGCTAAGATTGAGGTAAGTTCCTTAAAATACCCCTATAAGGAATATTCTTGGTTGTTTTCCCACATAATTGGATTAGGGTCCACGACTTATGTGCCAAAACAAATTCGTTTATATTTTTCACTTTATTCTGCATGAGGACACCATGATTGATTAAGGTTGAATTATTTAAAATGAAATTTCATTTCAACTGGGTGGTTTGAAGAGAACCCAAAAATTATACATGACATCTTATTTTATATTTCTCATAGTCTATTGCCATATTTTCAAATATTTTCCATGGTAAAAGAATGTTTATTTTAAGGTGGAACTCCTCTCTTTCTAGTATCCATGCTTATGGAGACACAAGGATCAATACTATTTCTATCCAGTCCACGAGATTTTTATTTTTGAATTTAAAAAATTAATGTTTGGTCCCAACACATCAAGGTTGTCACTTGAGGCTGTCACTTTTATCTCAAAGAAAGTATTTTGAAACTATAAAGGATTTCAATGTTATAAGGTTATTTGGTTTCTAGAAAAAAAACCCTTTTTTTCTCTTTTTCTATGTATCAAACATACACTTTGTTATAGAAGTGTGTAGATACTACAAGTACTAGGATCACTTCTTTAGAGAGAAAAGAAAAAAAAAATCATCCCATTTCCCTGGAGAGTTGGAGAAGTTGTTTTAAAGCATATCTCTAATTCAGATGGATTTGTAGGACAATTTTACCAACTTTTCCTGAAAGATGTCGAATGCATCAAGGGTTTCAACCCTAATGATCTATTTACTACACACATGTCCTTCGGGGGATACTCTTATTATTTCATTAATTTTTAACAATTTAAGGAAGGAAAAGGGGATTATTTAAATCTCCTTGAGACCTCATTTGATGAATCCCTGAATGATATAGAATATTTAGCTAGAACTAATGAATGTTATAGACAAAGGGACGAGAAGTAACAAACAAAAAATAAAATTCTCCCATTGTTTCACAAAGAAGTACCCTGGCTAAAACAAAAACAAGGAGTAGTGGTATGGAAATGAGGAAAACACCTACCGGAAACTCAGATGATGGTGGTTACAAAGACCCTATGAAGAAAAAACTCTAAAAATCCCATGTTTTTCATACCTCTACTAAAATAAAAAGAGAGACCTAGAAAATGGGACTGGAAATACTTGAAACTCAAGAAAGTCCATGAGAAATGGATGTAGATGAAGTTATCTAAGAACCCTGTTGGTAAGAACAATGGTTTCTAGAAACACAGGATATTGTTGACGCTATGGTCACCCAAGAACCAAAAATATTTGAAGAAGAATATGTAACACTCCACCATGCGACCTACAGTAGAAATTCCAAGCAAATGTTAGTAGGTAAGGTAAACATGGAAAACGAGAAAGTGTCTGAAAAATAAAAAACAGAAATTGATTTCCATAGGGTTGCGCCTTAAAAAACTGTATAGTTTCATGAGGAGACTGGAAAAGCATTGAAAGAATATATTTGTAATATATAAAAAGAAATTTAAATTTTAAAATACAAAAATTATGGAATTAGAGACAACTATGATTCCAAAACCATTGTTTGTTGAGCCATTATCCACAATTCAACCAACACCTGCCCAAGAGGATGTCCTGGAAAGTAGCAACAAGTTGAAAGGTTCATCTAGTTTGTTGCTAGTAGTGAGAACATATGTTGGAGATGGAATTAAAAAAATAATAGACTCGATCCAATAAATATGGGAGCTTGCATAGATCTCTACCATTTTTTCAATGAGGATTATGCATTTCAAAGAATATATCCAAACAAATCTAGAAAATGATGAAGGATTTTACAAGGAGGATGTGGTAATATTTATGGAAAAAGTTTCAAGTTTAAGTGGCACCCACTAAAGAGAAGAAAACCTTCCATCTAGTACTCAAATGAAGAAAAAAAATTCATGTTGGTTGAGAAGAATTAAAAGTTTAAGAGAAATGTTGAACGAGTTGGATGTTGTGAAAAGTAAGAGTGGTGACCTTTTCCTAAGACTTGTTGATCTCACAAAGGAACTTGATGTCACAAATTTATTAATGGACACAATGCTTATCTCTAAAGAAAAATTATTGGATCAACTTGAAGAATTAAAAGTTGCAGGGGAGAATTATTTTATTGACTCAATAGAATTTTCCAAAGATGAATTTGAAAGGTGGATGGTCTGATACATTAAAAATAATGATGGCATTGACAACACATTTCACCAATTATCTATTGACCTAATAGAAATGGAGAATGAATTGTTTTAGATAAAAACCAAGCATGAGATCATAGTGGCCTCGATGACGGAATACGTAGAAGAGTGGCTAAGTAAATCCCTGATCAAGCTTACCGAGATAGATCAACATGGAGTGAATACAATGGATACTCCACCTCTAGAACATCATCCATCTAAAAAAGAAACATCAACAATAAATTAAATAGTTCGGAAGACTTCCATCACATTAAGTCAATTAGAAACCTTATTTTTTCCCTTGCCATCTTTTCTTCTACATTCATTTTCCATATTTCCTTTTTTGTTCCCAACAACATGTGAAACCTAAGGCTCACCTTGGATGTTTTTATTTTTTATTCCAAGTCTCTTTCATTTATAATCACCTTTTGAATAACTGGAAATATAACCAGAATACTTATCACTTTAATTTTTCAACCCATGGATTCATATAGTTACTTGTGATTTGTCATGCACTATATATGCTAGGGAAAATTATTCACTTTACACTCCTGATGATGCAGTTGCAACAAATATTTATGAATATAGAGCTCAAAATGTAATATCCTTTATGTTATAGCCCTAAAATTCCCTACCTATGCATACATGGAATTGGCCTTTCTACTTGCACAATTTTCCAAACTACTGTTGAGGATCTCTCTTTAAAAAACCATTTTTGGAGCATGTATGCACCCTACTGCACTAATTCCCACGTACATATGATATATGCATGCTAGACAGCCTGTGTACATACGCTAGCTTCATACTAAACAACTTGCATTTACCTCCTTGGCTTGGCAAGCCTTGGGATCTCCCGAGCTTGTGTCTGCTTCGCATGAGCTGTTGGATTTTGATAGACGTCCTAGTTAATATTTGGGGATTCTTCCTTAGTTTTCTATCTCGTTAGGTTGGAATATTTTCCTTGTCGATGTTATAGTGGTGCAAGGCCCATTATATTTCAATATTCTTCTCGGGCGTGATTATGTGTATGTTATGAATGTCGTGGTGTCTATTCTTTTATGGGTGATGTGTTTCCCTCAAAATGAAAGAATTGTCACTATTGACAAGTTGTCATATTATAATCACCATCATAATTCGACATTAGTTTAGGATGCCCCTTTATATGTTCCTAGTGTTCATGTAGACTCTACCCAGCCATGGGTTAATTATGTGGCATGTTATCTTCAATGTTCAATTTCTTTTGAGAAGGAACATATGAAATCATGTTTACCTTCTTGAGACATGGTCTTGACAATTGATCAATATTTGTATCCAATGGGGGCATGGGAGCCCTTGCTTCTCCCTCTTGGTCTGAGTGGTCCTAAGTTTCCTTTTGATTTTGATCTCATTGTTTATAGATCCTCAAACCCTCGTTCTTGTAATTCTTCATGAATAGGCTCTTCCAGTCCTGGCCAGAACCTCCATCGTCATATGGAATATGGTCGGTTTGCTTCACCCTTTGGGATTATTGACCCTCCCTGTTCACGTGATTTATCGTATTTTTAATTTCCTTCGAATGAGGATATCCTTGAAGCCATGACTATGGTTTCTATATCGTGGGAAGACTTACACCGTGGTTTGTTTTTTCTTCCTTTTTTGGAGACTTTCTAGGCTAAGTATAGAAGAGACTCTTGGTCAGAGCCTAGCAGCAGGCTCTACCTGAACTACTACCATGCATGAGCCGTAAGGCTGTGTAGTACCTTGTACATATTGTACAGTCTAGGTTTGTTGTTTTCAAGTTTTTTATTTAGTAGCACCTCTTATTTTCCAAATTTTTTATCTATATTGGATCTATTAACTTTTGGATGAGTGTTATTGACCTTATATGAAGTATCTTGGAGACGTTTTTTTCTTTAAAATTTGTTCATCGTATCGATCCATTCTGAAAGGTATTGACCTAGAAACTAGCATATAGGTTATATTTTTCCCTACTTGCATTTTTGCATTATCTGTTTCGTGGTTCATTTGGCCTTAGGATTGACCCCACTAAATTGTGACAGTAACCTTCCTTGTTGATAAGTGTGTTTTACTTTATGTGGTAAAGCCTTCCTTCCATGGGAATCCTAGTTAGAACCTTGTTTTCCATTTGGTGCCCATGTCAAAGTAATTCATAGGCATGGGAGTCTCGTTTAGTCCCGCCATGACTTTGTGTTGAAGCCTCATTCTTCTTCATATTTTTCTAGCCTTTACCCACAAAACTCCCTATGAGCCTGATTTGTTGTATTTCAATCTCACTTTAAATTTCAAAAGAAACATCCAACGAGACTGTATTTATTCTTTTCAATATCATCTTGATTACTTGAGAAAAGTAGGCCCCCTGGAGTCTTTTTTAATCCCTTTTCAGAATCTCAAAAATTGAAAAGATTGTCGAGCGATCTTGTTGCCCTTCATGCTTGCCAAACTCAAATTTGAAGGAACATCTGTCTGGTGGTATTTTACGCATTTTTCATTCCGGACAGCTAATTTTACGAAAAAAGGTATGCTCAAGGAAATTCGGTTCTCTAGAAGATTATTCTCAGGCATAAGTTTAACCCTTTTTCGAGCCCGAGGGACTAAATTTTTGAAAAAAGTACATTCTCCTTAGTTTTGGTTTATCTCTTTTTCAGGCCTTGGAGATTACTTACAAAAAAGGAACCCCCACAGAGTCCATATTTAAGCTCTTTTTAGACTCCCTAAATATGAAAATATCATCGAGTGACCTTGTTCCTTTCACACTCGTTAAATTGGTCCAGAAAGAACATCTATTTGTCATGAGTTTAACCCTTTTTACATCCAATATATTATTCCAGAAAAGGTACGCCTCGGAAGACTTGTCTCACCGGGAGAGTTATCCTCATTTATATTTTATACTTTTTGGGGCTAAGGATACTAAACCTAGAAAAATATTGCGAGTCCATAGTTAAGCTCTGTTTAGAATCCTTAAAATTGAAAAGATAGCTGAGTGATCTTGTCTTTTTGGCACTCGTCAAAATGGTTTTTAAAAGACATCTTTTCGGTATAATTTTAAACCTTTTTCAAAACGACTAGACTAGTTGCGAAAAAGGAACTCCTTGGAGTATTCTTTTATCGTTTTTCCAGACTCTCTAAACGTGAAAAACCACCGATCTTACCTTCTCTGGGCTCGTAAAAGTTAACATAGAAGGAGTCTTGTTGTGTCGTTCTTAATTGCATTGAGGGTCTCATCTTTGCGTCTTTGTCCTAATGTCGGCTTCGTGTTTCTCTCAACTGAACCTCTAAAGCATTCCTTAAACACAAGCCTTGCAACACTCTTTTGCCTTTACGATCTAACACCTTGACCCATGGAGGAATTTTCCTCGAGTGTCCTTATCCTATACATGTCTCCTTTCCTTAAGAATCAATATGTTACATGTGCTTGGAACCAACTTGATTTCTCATGACACTCATTCCTCCTTTGTAACGTAGCATTCTTTTATTCTTTTTCAAGATCATTAAAAAATTGAAAAAGAAAAAAAAATCAAATATTCTAAAGGGAGGGGAAAAGAACTATACACTTTTTTTTCGACAGCAATATAGTCTCCGTTGGGTAAAGCAAATCNATATAGTCTCCGTTGGGTAAAGCAAATCCTTCCATTTGTTCATCAAGCATTTGGATCTAGTATGACCTTAGGAATTTTTTCTCGCTACATAGAGTTGTGTCCTTGTTCGTTTGGTTACTCTTCCAAACATATGGAGAGTTTTTGGTGCCTCCTACATCACATACTTATGTCAATATTACATTGCCTAAGTCTGATCATCTTTCATTCTTTTGTCCAAGGGAATTTTTATCCAACCTGAGTCGGCCATTCTACAGTTTTTCTCTTGACTTTCATGAATCGACCATCCCGTGAATCCAGTCAAGTTTAGATTCAAAATCGACGAAGTTATGTGCCTGATGATCGATATTCTCCAGTCTTTCCCCGATGGTATGTCGAATAACTCATAGTAGTGAGTCTTACACTCCTATTGTATTCCTACCTGAGTTGTTGATGATATTGAAGTTGTTTCTCGAGTTATGAAGTCCTCATATCCAACCACAAGCATTGATGCTTCTTGAAGATGCATATTATATTGCACTTGAATAACATCGATTGATTTTGAGATGTATATCCATTGTGTATTTCTCCCAGATACACTTTATATAGACATTTCTATGGCATGTATATGCATTGTACTTGATTGGAATCCATGATCAGTTCATCCTGAGCATGGGTATGCCTACCTCAGAGAGATTATTATTGTATTACAAATGGAGACCTCCTGAACTCTGGTCTCGGGCTCACTCAAATCCATGGGCTCCCATTGGTAAAGATATTTTAATGTATTTCATCCATCAGTTGCTCTTATGACCTCACACATTAGCAGGAATATGTTATATCCCTAAAATTCCCTACCCTATGAATACATGGCATTGGCCTTTCTACTTGCACAATTTTCCAAACTATTGTTGAGGATCTCTCTTTAAAAAACCATTTTTGGAGCATGTATGTTCCTTGTTACACTAATATCCACGTACATATGCTAGATGCATGATAGAAAAACTGTTTAAATACGCTAGTTGTACACTAAACAACCTGTGTTTACTCCAAAAGTTGCAAGGAATTCGGTAGAGTTTAAGGGCTATCGAGGGTTTCCCAACCAATTCACCCTATGTATCCCATACTCAAACCAAATAACTATCTTTTTCTCATATAAAAGGAGGTCTTGGGGTCCCATTCCAATAAAAAGCATGAGAACAAAGAAACTTTTCCAAAATCCCATGCCCCTCTCATTCCAGGTATTGCATCCCTTTCTGAGTTTTGGCCTTAGCATTCCCTTTTTATCCCTTTCTCATATACAATCCATTCCCTTTCCTTAAAGTGATCAATTGATTGTAAGAGGATCCCAGAGCGTAAGTTGTTGAAGGTTGTAACTTTTAATCTTTATAATGAATAAAAGAATCCTTTTTGTGTCCCAAATATTATGTGTTTATGGTTTTCATTTTATTTATGCATAATGGTTTATATCTAACCCTAATATTGATGAGTAGAGATAGAATATTTGTATCATTGTTTTCCTAAGTGTTCTTGCAGGTCAGATTTGGGAGGAGACCAGCAGCCTAGGAATCTACAAAGATGGAGGAGGTCTACATCGAATGTTAGGACCAAAGGTACTACTTCTGACCTACTTTCCTATCTCTTTCTGTTAATCCATTTAGATTGTTTGGGGTGGTTTATAAATAAGATTGTCTTTTAAGGGAGATAAATGTTCTTCCTATACTCTAACCTAGTATAGTAATAGGGGGATTTTCCCCACTAGAACTTTTGACAAAGTCACCAACTTCTAACAAAATTAGAAAAAAAATTGATAGTATAGGTTATGGAAAATGAAAGTAAGCTTAATCTAGTTCAACCGGCTTGGAATAATGTTGTGTTGTAACCCCAGTTGATTGTAATTGAAATTTGTAACTAACTAATTCAATCATACTAGAAGAACAAAATGTTGTGATCCTGGTATGAATATGACATGAATTGGATTTTACTCTAAGTATTGAAGCAAACACACTTCGAACAAGATCCAAACTGAGATAGTGGATATGTCAAGGAATGTCTACTTTCTTTAATCATGTAATCATTTAATGAAAGAAATTTTCATACAATTATGATTAATCTTAAACCATTCAAAATATTAAATAACTAAGAAATGAATTTTCTTAAGACAAGAAGCAAGAAACTATCAAATATAGAGTAATACAATATAGTGTTGTAGAAGAATAGAAACATATACACTAGAATTCTGAAAGATAAACCAATCTGCAGAAAGGAAACCTATACTTATGGTACAACAATACATAAATAAGGAGGGGGCCCTACCTCCTTAAGATAGGTACTGAATAAAAACTTCAATCACACGTTGAGCTTCAAATGATCATTGACATGAAAAATAGAGCATGAGAATCAGAATAGAAACTTTATTACTTCCGATAAATAGAGTTCAAGATTACAGTATATTATGACCCTTTTTCAGATCAAGCAGGGAAATTATACATTTTACATTGTGATTTCTTTAGCAATAAATCATTGAGGACAACCATGAGGATCCGGGATCCTCAAGATATTCTCTAATTCGTTAAATATCTTGACTAATATAGACACAATGGTTTCCTTCATGAACTAACATCTTCCTTCACTAGAAGAATCTTGTTGGAGTGGTTCATACCTTGGGTCAGTAGTTTCCAGTTGTCTCCTTGTCGTTTCCTCTTTTTTTTGTTTTGATTGTGTTTCTCATGATAATGTGCTAGTGATGGATTTTTGTAACATGGTTCTCACAACTAGAAATCTTCAAACAAAATCATTGGTGTCGTTTTGTAGAAAAGGAAATTAATGTTCATCATTGTCTTGTTGCAACCACTTGAATTCGTTTTGCAGTAGCAATGTTGGAATTGTGTTGCAATATCGTCAGATTGTGATGCAACAACTAGGGATTGCGTTGTAGAAACATAAGATCATGTTACAACAACTAGGAATTGTGTTGCAACAATGTAAGATCATGTTGCAGTAACTAGGAAATGTGTCACAATAACGTAAGATCATGTTGCAACAACTAGGAACTGTGTTGCAACAACTTCATTTATATGCATGTGACATACCTTTTGTAAAAGTGTCTCAACACATTCATTAGTAAGCATAAAAATGTCAACTTTACCCCTGTTTACGCTATCAAAAACATCTAAAATGAGATGAATTGTGGTGAGACAAATTGGCGAAAAAATATGTCGTTATACTCAAGATCAAGCAGGGATAATGGAAAAAATAGTGCAATAAAGTAAGTTAAGGGTGTGAAAAAGGTGGTATTTCAAACACCCTTCATCTCCACCCAACCAAAAGCATTTCATGTCCTCATGAAATTAATAAAGTTAGTATAAATCTAATAAAAAGTGGTGAAAGGAAGACTATTGATGTTGAAGCCTTTATGTCTAGCCTCATATGCCAAGTAATATCCTCCATTTCTTTCAATGTCATGTTAGTAACATTCCTCCTTGATATGTAACAACTAATAGTCTTGTTGATACTTAGGGGAAGGAAGCCAAATCATTGGGTATCAAAATATAAACCCTATCCAATGATTTCCACGTGCTTTCATGCATTGGACACATCTGCATACTTGTTTCAAATCCACTATGAAATTATGGAAATTGGAGGCGTCCCTTTTCCTTATCTCTATTGGTTCTTGTTCCCATCTTTGTATGCTTCCTTGTAGAGCATATCACATTAGAAATTTGATGCAATATACATAGTCACATATGGATTCTCATATGTTATTGGCCATGAAGGTTTCATGCTTCTGAGAGTTAACCCCTTAATAATTTGAGATGAGAACGATCTTGGGATTATACAACTCTCCTCTTACCTAGAGGTTGCAACTTTGATTCTTCTAAGAAATGAACAGATCACTCTTCCACTAGGCATGCTTTCTCATAAATGATGTGAATACCCTATCCAACTATTTGCACGTGCCTTTGTGCATTGGACACATCTACATACTTGTTTCAAATCCACTGTGAAATTATGGAAATTGAAGGTGCCCTTTTTCCTTATCTCTATTATTGCATGTTCTCATCCTTGTCTTCTTCCCTGCAGATCATCTCACATCAAAAATTTGATGCAATATACATAGTCACATATGGATTCTCCTATGTTATTGGCCATGAAGGTTTCATGATTATGATAGCTAACCCATAAATAATTTGAGATGAGAGGGATATTGGGATTATGGAAATCTCCTCTTACCCATAGGTTGCAACTTTGACTCTTCTAACAAATGAACAAATCAATCTTCCACTAGGATTTCTTGCTCATAAATGATGTGAATTCCCTTAACTAGATGCCTCCCACAAAAGGAGTTGGATTTCATTCTAGCTCAACATCTAGGAGGATGTTATGCTGGTAAAGTTCACAAAACAAGTTTTTATCTTCTTTGTTGATCTTATAATATACCTGCAAGAAGGTCTCTAGAGAGGACTCCTTACATGGTTTACGTGTTTCCACTGCTCTAAACTAGAACACAAAATATCTCTCATTCAATAATACTAAAGAAACTAGAGAGGGTTCTATGCAAGTGAGGATGGATCCAAAAAGGGTGCTCACCTACCTTTCTCTTCCTCCAGGAGTCTCACTTAGGATTGTATCTCAAAGGCCTTGTTTATATATTTCTTCCACTATTCCCATTTACATATATGAATTCCCAGTTTCTCATCCCATCTCTAACTAAGATTGTAGATGGCTTGTCTACATTATTCCAGGGGGACTATTCCTTTTTCATAAGTATCGACTAGGATTTTCCATTTATTATATTGGGCTCTTAGCTAGAAGTCACCCTCAATGTATGTTTGGACTCCAACATCTTCCATAAGGCTTTATGTCTAGCTTTATGCATTGACCTACTCAAAAGGGATGGCCTATTAAGTCTGATCTCCATGGTATTTATTTAAATCTACCTTGTTTTGATTTTAAACGTTCACTTTCTCAGAAGGCAAGAACTCCTTTTTTTTTTTATCTCCATGGTCCTCCATAGGGGTTGGTTTAGTCTGAGTCCTAACATCCACTCATCCCAACAATGCCATTATTCTCCCAATATCCCCCATTTCTTTGAATGATGCACTGAATTCTTTTCCAAGATTTTGATAGACTTAGCAGTTGAGTCCAACCACTTGGGCATGAAAATCAAGGCTTGACTAATCCTTTTGTAGTTTGTCCCTTAATGTTCTAATTTACTTTTTCAATCCATTATCAATTTTCCTTAAATTCGGGTTCTGTTGTGTAAGGGAATAATAAAATGGCCTAAATATGTTACCTAGAATATTTTTCTTCCTCTTATGCTTGAAAGTCCTCCTTTTCGGTGCTGCAACAAGAGACATTCATTTACATTCCTCATTGGCTCTTTTGTTGTATCCAAATTATTGTCCTACCCTTATGTTGTACAAGAATCCTTGTTATGGCCTTTTGCTACAAAATATTAGGTGTTTTCTCCTGCTGGTTCTTATGTTACAACAGGAGATTTTTCCTTATCTGTGTCAACAGGAGGTTCCTCTTCAATTGGTTCTACTCCCCTTGTTGGTTCTTTAGTTTCAGCAAGAGGTTCCCCTTCTTCCCATGCTAGTTCTTGTGTGGCAATAGGTGCTTATTTCTTTTTTTCTCATGTGGAGCCTCCTTCTCTTGTTGGTTCTTGTGTGTGAGCAAGGATGTCTATTTCCTTCATAAGTTATTCTTCTCCTGTTGGTTCTTGTGTGTTATAAAATATGCCCATTCTAGACAAGGAGTGTGTACTCCTCTTCCATGGAACATGAACCTCGGGTATTATTTCATCTCTTATCTTTCATGTGGGTCAGGCCTTCTTCTTAGGGAGTGTGCTACCTGTGATCTCAATTTCACGATCATGGGAGGAATCCTATTGTTTTTCCTACCCATCTAAAGGTTGTCTTGGACCTATTCTATTCACTTTAACTTGTCTCGTTTCTTCCTCTAGTGTTGTAGGTTTCTTTTTAACTGAAGGAGGTCGGAGACCCACAAAATATTCCCATGCATGGTTTTCTTGCTCTAATGCATGTTTTACAAGGATATTAATGAGACCATGATGAGAGAGGAAGTTGTGTGGACACTTATACCTCTATACATGGTGAATCGTATGATGTAAAAAATTCCAAAGGAAGAATGGATTGTTAACTGACCTTTGGCACCACAAGTGGTTCAACAACTTTAGGTGATACCAGAAAATGGTTTCATAGTTCCCCTCACATGTGAGATATTTTTGGGTATGGTATGAAACCTTTACCCAAGATGGAGCCAAGACATTTTTGGAAAACCAATTCTCTTTATTTTTCAATTCTTCTCCATCAGACACGAATTCTTCCTTCAAGGCAAGAAATGCTAATTTTCAGGAAATTTGTTGTTCTACGTCCCGTGGAAACCTTGTTGTTGTGATTTCCCTTTCATCCACCATAATTGGAAACCCTCATACCTAAGCCATGTCATCATGCAAACTGAGTGTGAATTCCAAATAAAATTCTTCATCGAATCCATGTAGTCTTTCAATGTATATTGTCCAACCCATGCTCTAGAAAATCCTCCATACCTCGTCATCGACTCAGAGAAATCCCACGTCTGGCTCATGGTGAATGATAGAGCCAAGCATGGTTTTTCAACATAATTTTTCTATCATAGTTAGTGACTTCCACTACTACATATGTACGGATTATTCCACAAAACTTTTCCACGTTTCCATTATTTTCATGTTTTTTTTAAATTGGGTGAGATTTCCGTCTCTATTGCCACAAAAGTTCATCGTTATTGCCACAAATATTTTTTTTAAATTGGGAGGGATTTTTGCCGCTATTTCCACGAAAGTTCATCGCTATTGCCATGAAATTTCATCGTTATTGCCACGAATATTTTGCCTATCTCAAAAAGCATCTACTAACGGCTAGTTGACTAGTCGATCTATATATACCCGACTTTAAGAAACTTTGTGACACAATTTATATAGTTGCGACATTTTTTGTGGCTTTTGTTTGAGTTTTTTTTTTTTCCATCACCCATCGGTTGAACAAATCCAATTCTCGATCTACATAGCTCAAATTTTGAACTTGCAAGGTTAGTATGTTTTTTTATTTATGTACTCATTTAACTTGTAATTTTTTGTTCAAATGAAATTTCATGTAGCTTGTTTTTTCCTTGATAATATATTATATGTGAAGTACCATATTTCATGTCATTGGTTTTTGGATCTAGTTAGTATATTCTATGGAAATTCATGTGAAATGTCAAGAAAAATATTT